>CAUYQV010087731.1:0-29866 GCA_963574575.1 Galagoides demidoff | reverse complement strand
CTCATAGCAACCTCCAACTCCTGGGCTCAAGCGAGTCTCCTGCCTCAGCCTCCCAAGTAGCTGGGACCACAGGCGCCCGCCACAACGCCCGGCCATTTTTTGGTTGCAGCCATCATTGTTGTTTGGCGGGCCCGGGCTGGGTATTCGAACCCACCACCTTAGGTGTACGTGGCTGGTGCCTTAGCCGATTGAGCCACAGGCGCCGAGCCGGTGAAGGGATTTCTTTATGGGACCTAAAAGAACAAATTAATAAATGTTAAGAAATCTGTTAATAAGATGCCATGGGAAGGGAAAAAAGGAGAAAACCAGAGATTCGATGGTCTAGGAGATGCCTTACCTGAGGACCGCTCAGGTGAGGGGTATTCAATTCTGGAAAGGCTCTCAGTAAAAAGCAGGGATTGCAAGTAATGGGACGTCCAAACTCTCAAGACGTCTTCTGATTCTAAGATTCTGCTTGCAAGGCAATGCTAAAAATAAAAAGCAGGGCTGAGGCCCACATCAGCTACACCTGTGGGTCTGGTAGAGACAAGAGAGCCCCCACTATAGGGTGATCAGACGTCTGGCTTTTCAACAATTTGTCCTGCGTCCTGCGGCGTTTTAAAAAAGTCCCGATTTTTGGAAAGAATGCACAAACGGGCAGGAGAACAAGAAGGGAATATACAGTTTTCGGCTGCCATGTGGCTATTTCGCCAGAATATGAGTTTTATATTATTTTTGTTAATTTTATAATGATAAACTGTAATAATAACAAATAATTGCTGAGAAGTGATTATTGAGAACTGCTTATCAAAGTTTTCATTGTTGTCAGGCCCCGCCCTACCGTCCCCAGCTCGGTCCCCGCCCCCCCGCCCCGCCCCGCCCCCGCCCCACCCCCTGGCCATGTTGTTTCGCCTTACGGATGTTAAAATCTGGTCACCCTACCCCACTAGCAACTATGCTGTGGGAAAAGTCATCCCAATTCTGGTGTCTATTAGCTGTTTATTGTTGCTGAATCTTTTAAATTGTCACGAGCCTCACTTTTCTACTCTGTGGAATGAGAATACCAGTGCCCTTTCCCAGGGTTATTGCAAAGACTGGAAAACGATAATTTATACCACCGTGTTTGTTACGAAAAAATGCCATGTACACACTACTTATTGTTGAGTGATAATTATGATTTTTATTTACTATTAGCTGAACCCAGACTATTTGGGTCTTACCAGCTTTTCACTAACATCCTCTTTCTCTTCCAGTTCCCATGTAGGCAACCACAGTGCATTCACCTGGCACATCATCCTTGGTCTGTGACAATTTCCAGGTCTGTCCTTGCCTTTCATGACCTTAAAAGTCTTGAGCGCAATATTGGCCCAGTCTCCTGTAGAATACCCCCCAATCTTGGTTATTCTGTTATTTTTAATGATTAACTGGAGTTCTGACTTTTTGCAAAGAACCCTGCAGAAGCGTTCTCCCTCTGACCTTGTATTGGAGAGTACCTGAGCCTTATGAAATTTCTGATTTACGTCTGTCACTTGCCAGATTACTCCACTGTACAACTACTATTTATCCCTTTCCTTACTCTATGTCGGCTTTTGAACTGGGCGACCAAGTCCAACCCACCCTTGGAAGGGAGAGGGGATAAACTCCACTGCCTGGACAGGTAGAATATCTACATATATTATTTATAGTTTTCTGTTAAGGAAGATTGCTGAGGTGTTATTTCATTACTAATAAATTATTGTAGGCGTGCAAAATAATTGAATGTCCTAACTCAATTTCCACAAATCTTATAAAATATACTGCTGTCAATAAATTATGCAATTGGAAATGTATTAACTGGTGAGAAGCTTTGAATCTCTTAGGAGAAGCTGTCCCTGGCACCTTGCATTTAGGCGATGGACAGTATAGGCAATGAGAGCTTAAAAGGAGGACATGAAGTCAGAAAGTCTGTTTCATCTTGGCAGAGGTAGGCCAACTCTAGGCAGTAACTGGCCTGTGTGTGTCTCGTCAGTGCCTCATTCTTAGCAGGCATGGCCTTTATTGAAGATGGCCTGCTGGAACTCTCCGTTGGAAGATCGCACTGGCAACTCTGATGCAGGCTGTTCAGAAAGAGCTCCGTCTTCCACTTAGCCCCAAACAGCAGCCAGCACAAAGCCTGCCTTCCTGTGTAGCCCATCTCAGTAAACGCTGCCCCCCTCCACTTTGGCTCCCCATCTAGGATCACTGGAGGCATTCAGGCTTATCTTTCACCCTCACTAATAAGACATATTCTCCCACTGGGTAGGTGCATGACCCTGGGAAAGTCACTTATCCTTTCTGAGCTTTGAAAAACATATACCAATCTCACAATGTTGTTATGAGGATTCCGGGAGAGAGTGCATTACGAAGTTCTTGCTTGTCATGGTGCCTGATACATCGCACACATTCAGTAAAGGCTAATAGCATGATTTCCATTTCTTAAATATAGATACTTTATTTTTTTATTTTTATTTTTTTTTGAGACGGAGCCTCAAGCTATCCCCCTGGGTAGAGTGCCATGGCATCACAGCTCACAGCAACCTCCAACTCCTGGGCTCAAGCGAGTCTCCTGTCTCTGCCTCCCAAGTAGCTGGGACCACAGGTGCCCGCCACAACGCCCAGCCATTTTTTTGGTTGCAGCCATCATTGTTGTTTGGCGGGCCCGGGCTGGGGATTCAAACCCACTACCTTAGGTGTACGTGGCTGGCGCCTTAGCCGATTGAGCCACAGGCGCCGAGCCAAATGTAGATACTTTAAATCAGTCCTTTCCTCTGCATGGCCACTGGTCCTTTTTGTTCAAGTCATTTGGAATTTTTTCATGGATTATTGTTCTGATACCTTAAATCTTATCTCTAATGCCACCCTCTTCCCATCTGTTCAGATGACCTTTCTGAGGCCAGATTTGATTATGTCATTCCCCTGCTTAAAATCCTTTCACATCTTCTATCTCATCCAGGATGTGGGGACTCCTTTGCAGGGACAGTAGCTCTTCCCACCAAGCTTGTGTTCTCACCTGGGCTCCATTCCTTCAGCTGTTTTTCCTACTTAGAACCTGTCATGGTGTCCCACGTCTGTGCAGGACTTCCACAGTCCTCCTCCCCAACCTGTATCCCCTCACTCCAAATCCCATCTGTCTCCTTCACAAACAGGATTGCACAGGCGTCATCTCAGGGGTGCCCGGCTGACAGGCACATGGCCTAACACTCTCCTTCACTGCTGGGAGCACTGCTGCCCACGGCTGTCTGCCTCTGCGTCTCAACTGGGAGCTCCTGCAGGATTTTCTAGTTCTGACATAGTCCACAGTCCCTGGAAGATGTTAAAAAGAAATTATTCAATGACATTTGTTAAACATGGTAAGGTAGACTTTATACAGGACCTTTTAGGCACGTATAGGGACTAATGCAATGTGGTCTTGGCAGTGGAGAAGGGTGAGGTTGGGTTAAGTGGGAATTTCAAGCCAAGAAGCAGGGCAGCAGATGGAAAATTACTAAGCGGAAGCGGTGGGGTTAAGGGGGATTCTGGCTAAGGCAACCTCACAGGATTCTTGCTGAAGGCAGCCGGGGGATCAGGTATCAGTGGGGAATGGTGGAGGGTAAGGAACCTGATCCTATTTCAAGTGTGATCAGATATTGGGGAGGGGGAGGTCTTGCTAAACTGACTTAGCAAGATTCTTACAAAAATATTTTCTAAGGAAGTGCACAGATGGGTCTAGCAGAAGGCTCAGGAGTCTGACTAAAGTTTGTTCAAGCAAAGAATCTTTGTCACAAGGGGTAGATTTTTTTTTAACTGTTGACTGCCTGCTAGGTTATAGGTTATATCATGACTGAGATAACCTAACTGGGAATCTTAATAGCCTTGTGATGTGACGGCTCCTATTCCCCTCTCTGCCTGTATTTGTTTTTTGGGCGGTTGGGAGTTTTGTGTGTGTGTTGTACCTTTTGAAGCCGTTTCAGAGAATGAGGCGGGAGTCAGGCAAATATCTGAGAGAGATACATAGACAGTATTTCTCTGCCATGTTTATAAACAGGCGTTCCTGGGGGTCTGTCAGACCTCAGCGTGTGCACACCGTGGCTGTACCCTGGGCTTGTATCTGCGTGCCTGAAGCATGTGTACACCTTCATTCCTAAGACTCTGACTTAGACTTTTCCGCAACTTAGAACGGGATGACGCCTTAGAAGTCAACCAGCCCAGCGTTTCCTTACACCGGGGTGAACCAGGGGGCAGAGAGATCCCCTATCTTTCACTGCACCCCCACACTGCCTACTGGTGGAAACAGACTCTGAACCTTGGTCTTGTGTGCCTTGGTTCTGTGACATACTTCTTTTCCTCACAAGTGCCATTTTCAGAAACTGGACTTAAACCATTCCTGGGCCTTCATCCTATAGCTTTCCCGAAGTAATTCAGGAAAGACATTAACAGACTCAGATTTTAAAATTTTCACTATTTTCTACCTTAGATACCTCTTAATAATTAAAATGCAACAAAAAATGTTAAGCACGGAGTAATATTTTACACTTGACTTCTTTTCCATTTTGGACAGTGTTCAGCTTGTAAAACCCTGTGCCCCCAGGTGTACTGGAATCACAGTTAGGAATTCCAATACTCCCAGCACTCTGGGAGGCCAAAGCAGGTGGATCGTCTGAGCTTAGGAGTTTGAGACCAGCCTGAGCTAGGGCAAGACTTCTTCTCTAAAAATAGCTGGGCATTGTGGCCGGCAGCTGTAGTCCCTGCTAGTCAGGAGGCTGAGGCAAGAGGTTCACTTGAGCCCAAGAGTTTGACGTTGCTGTGAACTATGATGCCACGGCACTCTGCTGAGTATGACAAATTAAAACTCTGCGTCAAGGGCGGTGCCTATGGCTCAAGGAGTAGGGTGTGCTGGCCCCATATCTGGAGGTGGCGGGTTCAAACCCAGCCCCAGACAAAAATTGCAAAAACAAACAAACAAACAAACAAAAAGAAAAAACCTCTGCCTCAAAAAAAAAAAAATTCCAGCTTTGGGGCTGAGGCACCCATTCTTATACATCTCACTGAAGAAACTAGTCAAACATGCAAGTGCCCCATCTACTCTTGAAAACCAGACTATATTAAAATAGGACATAAAATAAATCCCTTTTGTTTGTTCTTCCCGACTCTAGGAAAATTGAATGTTTGAGCACATTGATTGATTAACATAGTAATAGAATATTCAGAAGAACTTAGGCGCTAGAAAAATCACATGGAGATACATTTTCATGGGGCTTCAACATGTCGTGAAACCAAGCTTATTTTCTTATAGTTATGGACACTATTGATAAGTTATTTATAAGAGAAATATATTGGATGTTTATCCTTAATTTCAATAATGCTATCAGCACTCAATTTGCATTAAATATAAATTCTTGTTCTTTCGTCCATTCATCAGTAATTTCACTGACTATAGTGATAGGCTACCTGCATGGAGTTTTAAATTAGTTTAAATGATCAGAAAAATTATTTGAATTTATTGTTTATAACAATGGTGGAAGTGTTTTATGGATGACAGCAAAATTGCAATAACGTCATATTTCTTTTCTTCTATGTCTGTATTTAAGCTTTTGTTGAAACATTTGACCTGCTCAATCTGGTTCTTATTTTCATAATTTTGTTAAATGGTGACAGTTGCATTCTATATGATTTCCTTCTCCCAAATGGATTTCTCTGATTTTTTTTTTTTAATTTCTCAACTGCCTGCCTCATAGCAAATACTCCCTTAACTTTTTAAAAAGTAGTAAGATGACTGTGAGTGCTCATAGTCAAAGTTTACTGATGTAAGTGAAACTGAACACAGAACTCTGTTGGGTGAGTCTGTCATTAACCACATGAACAAAGCTATCGGCCTCAGGGCTGTGGTTCTCCCAAGTGATTGTAATTTATATAACCTGTGTTCAGCCAAGGCATGGTTCAGTTTTTATTCTTCTATATCTATTTATAAAAGGCATCAGAGTCAATAGTTTTTCTTGCCACGTTAATAACAGAGCAGGGATTTCTAACTTTGGTCCATAGGCTTCTGTGCCTAGGCTTTTGGGACTACATAAAGTTCTTGAAATTGAAAACTAAATTTTATATGGGGAAGCCTGTTTCTGAGGAGAGTGACCATAACTTTTTCCCATTCTCAAAGATGTTTTAAGGAGTGCTGGTGTTCGCGGCTCATCCATACAAACCTCTTACATGTGTTCAGAATGCCTGGGGAGCATCAGACGTGTCTTCAGCTACTCATTCAAACTTCTCTTTCCCTCTTCTGCTGCCTGGTCAGCCCACCTATTGCCCAGAAGGGCTTTCTGTATTTGATAGTCTTAGTTTTTACCTTCTCTATGTTCTTTTGTTAGTTTGGATTCCTTTACGTGCAAGTGTAATTTAACAGATACCAAAACGCCAACCGAAACCCAAGTCAGGTAGTTTTAATCAGTGCAGTTCAACATTTATTGGCTCAGGTAACCCAAGTGCAGAGATGAATGGTTCAGGTTCACTTGGACCGCAGAGCTCTTTCTCCGCCTTTCTTTCTTTCAGCTTTGCTTTCCTAGGTGTGCTGGCTCCGCTTCCTACTAGCTTCCCACGTGGTAACAAGATGTAACAGTTTCAGTCCTAATACTGGCAACCAGCTGTCATCATTCAGGACAGTAGAATCCTCACTTCCTTCGGTTATTTAACAAACCAGAACCAATCATCCTGGTCAAAGGGATGTCTGTGCATTAATTGAATTAGGCGTGGAGTCCCACCACACCTGAACAGATGGAGACAGGATGGATGCAGTGCTTGGTTTATGCCAGTGGTGTGCTTGTGGGAGAGAGGGGTGCTGGTAGAATCATGCTGGGTAGCAACTCATTATATATATGTATTTTTTAGAGATACTCATTTTGTTGCCCTCTGTAGAGTGCCGTGGCACAATAGCTCACAGCAACCTCCAGCTCTTGGACTTAGGCTCAGCCTCCCGAGTAGCTGGGACTACAGGCACCCTGCCACAACACCTGGCTATTTTTTTTGTTGCAGTTTGGCTGGGCCGGGTTTGAACCTTCCACCCTCAGTATATGGGGGGCTGGTGCCCTACTCACTGAGCCAGAGGCGCCACCCACAACTAATAATATTTATTATATCTCTTAAACAAAGTGGGGTTCTATCATATAGCTCCTGGCACTTTATTATAGTTACACTATAGAAAAAAGTATTTTAATGCTTTAGAGGATGGGAATTTATTGCATTTCTGAAAGAAGGCTATATGAAATGTTACTTCCCTTGGAATGTTTTATCAGAATTCTACCAGAGAAAAACAGAAACAATTCTGCATATCTATTTAATATCTATCTATGTGCATATGTATATACTATATATATAAAAATAGTGGAATATATCCTAGGAGATTTTATATATATGCACACATACCCACACAGAGACATTAATTCATTCATATATTGCTTTTTATGTATAAATACTTGTTATTTATATTAACTATAAGTGATTTGTTTATATTTTGCATTTATAAATATACAAGCATACAATCTTTATTATTTTAAAATTTATGAATATAATTTTAAATTTATAAATATCTTATATTTATAATATACCAATACTTATTTATATCTTAAAATGTAAATATGTAAAAATATAAATATTAAATTTATAAATTTATTGTTTAAGGAATTGGCCTATGTGATTGGAGAGGCTGACAAGTCTGGAATCTGTAGGAAAGGCCAGCAGCTAGAAAGTCTAGCGTAGTAACTAATGCTGTCATCTTGAGGTAGAATTTCTTCTTCCTCATTCCTTCATTTATGAGGAAACCTCAGTTTTGCTCTTTATGCCTTTCAACTGACAGGATGCAGCCTACCCAGATTAAGGAGTATAATCTCCTCTGCTTTAATGTTGCCTAATTGTAGCTCTCAACTGTGTTATTATACAAAATATACATAGCAATATCAAGTTTAATCAGTGCCTGATTAAATAATGTGCTACTATAGTTTAGCCAAGTTGACACATAAAACTAACTGTTATAGATGTTAATGCTTGTAAGGCCAAAGAAGGGTTGTGAGATTAAATAAATTTTAGCAATGTTAAACTAGAATTTTTCAGTCTTTAATGTATTTGAGCATATTAATGGTTTTTAAACTATTTCTCAAACTTACCTGACTTTTTTTGTTTCTCAGAAGAGTATCTTGCTGAAGTAGTATTTTACACATTTTGGAAAACACTGGATTAAACTATGACAAAGAGGAGAGGGGCTTTACTGTAATTGCCTGTTGCCCAGGATAGAGAACAGTGGCCTCATCATACCTCACTGCAACCTCAAACTCCTGGGTTTAGGTGATCCCCACTAGCTGGGATTTCAGGCACCCAGCACCACACCAGGCTAATTTGGGGGGGGAATTTTTGTAGAGATAAGATCTCTTTGTGTTTCTTAGGCTGGTCTTGAGCTGCAGGCCTCAAGTGATCCTACTGTTTAGGCCTCCCAGAGTGCTAAGCTTGCAGGTCTGAGCCTGTTTGTGTTGTGAATGTATTGATGTCTGTTTCTTTACCTCTGTTAAATTATAAGCCCCTTTGGGATCACACTTTTGTGTCTTCACAAAATGGAAATTTAATGAACATTGACTGAGAAACATTTTTAGGTAAATAACCGGGTAGTAAGTCTTGGGTTAAGGCTCTTCATAAGCCATCACTCAGAGCCTTCACTTTCCCTTGCCAGAAATTAGATTGTAATAGCTGAACACTGTTTGCTGCTCTTTGGAGATTTTCTCACGGCGGGGAACCAGCCAGTAAGATGGAGCAGGTGCTGTGTCCTGGGCGTAATAAGCACTATAAACCTCATTTTACTACTTTCACTTTTTAATGTGACAGGCTATAACTTTATTCCATTTAATATTTAAATCCAGAGCAAATAATGAAAAGGACAGGCGAAGTTCCTGAAAGTGAGTCTGGCTTTGTTTGTTTTGTTTCACTATCTTCTCACAGTACCCGGGACGTTGCTTCACTCTCAGTGGTGCTTGGTGTATGTTGTGTGTGATTTAGAAGAGGGAACTGTTTCCTCTGGACTGTGCCAAACTCCCTTCTTACTATGATGCTGTATTATTAGATCAAACAGGCCGATGATTGCTCTCCCATTACCTATCAGAAATGCCGCATGGTCTAGACATGGCTCAGAGTCCTGGCTGGAGACCATAACCAGTAATCAAATCAGGTCATGGGTAGATCCATGTGCCTGGAAGGGAGTGGAGCGTGGAAGACAGATGTGGTTGTCATCTGCAGGTCCCTGAGACTATCTGGATCTCTGCCTAATCCTCTGAGCTGATCCCCTTTGGGGGCCATCCTGATCTTATTGCATGGATGATGTAAACATTTTTTTTTTTAAACCCCACAAAATTTAAAGTTTCATTTAATTAGAAAGGTACTGGTTGAATCTGAAGAGATTATTGCTTTAACATAATCATTTTGATTTTATGTTATTTATCAGCTAGTTTATTTGTATGTGTAAATTTTAAGATAATCAAAATTTAAAGTTTGATTTAATTAGAAAGGTACTGGTTGAATCTGAAGAGATTATTGTTTTAAGATAACCATTTTGATTTTACATTATTTATCAGCTAGTTTATTTGTATGTGTAGGCATGAATAAGTGGGCACATGAGTTTTCTATTTCTTTCCTCACTATATACCGAAAAGAGGCCTTAAACCTGCCCTTGGTCAAGGAACTGGGATAGAATTGAACCTTGTAAAAGTTGAAAATTTCCTTCCCCCCAAATACACAGATGATCCTGAAATTAGCTGCTGTACTTGAAACAGTGGCCTGAAAACTGAGGAGAGTTAGACTTAAAAGGTTTTTTCCTGGAAGATTATAAAATTAATAATCTAATTATTTTAAGTATTATTATATTTTATGTATAATATAACATAAATATAATTATATTTCTTTTAAAAAATAATAGATATAAGTATACTGAATATCTAAGTAATTATAAAATAATAACTTCATTTTAGAAATTTTGGAAATGATATATAAACAAAGTTAGGCAATAAAAATTGCTTTTAATCTCGTTACCCGGAAGTGTTCACTATTCATATTATTCTTGGTTCCTTTTGTATTTGTATATGTGTGTGTACAGTGTGTGTGAGTATTTGTTTTTACCTAATTATCTATCTCCCAAAATGCTTTACTATAGGGCCTTAAGGTTAATGTTTTATAAATTGAAGAATATTCATTCTCCTTTGCTTTTTAAATATGCTTTTATATACATCATATAAAACATAAAAACATATTTAACCTCTTCTGTCATTAAGTGCACTGAACTGTGTACAGTGGTAGCTGCTGGTGTGTAGCAGGTGTGTACCATGAGCGGGCGTGTTATTTTCATATTCAGTTCCCACAATAACCTGCTAAGTAGGTGTCATTGACCTGAGGAAGCAGAGGCCTCAGGAGAACAATAACCTGTCTGTGTCATTCGGGCAGGAAGTGTCTGATTATGTGAATAACACCGAAGCTTCTACTCTTAAAACTGTCATACAGGCTCTTCTGAAGGAGTTTCATGTTGAATTTACTATGGCCTGGCCAAAACATCTAAGATGTGATGAAATTAAATTATGAGAAACCTGGCCATGTTCACAGATGTGACATTCAGGATTTGACAGAGGTGATTCAGAGTGCTTCTGCGTTTCAGGGACGGTCTGGATACACCGTCGGGCAGCTGTAAGGAAGCCCGGGGGAAGGCTGTGCTGCCTGGTCCTACCTGACCGAAGGCATTATACATGTCTTCAAAGAAGGAAGATGTTCTTTGCAGGCTTTTCTTAAAAATCAGTTTTGTTTCTGATAAGGGGCTCAAAATGATATCTGAGGACTCAAATTGGGGACTTCAAGAATAGGTGATAGTAAATATTTTATTGTCTCTATCGATGCTTGTAGGCTCATTATGTGTAGATTTTAAGTTTCTAGAAGAATGCTCGTATTCTGAAGGTGCAACTCCATTTCCCAGGATACGCTCCTGCCTCCAAGTCTTCACTGTGCAAGATTTGTTTTTCTTTCCGAAACCAGCTTCACTCTTCATCCTTTGCGTTCTTACCTGGATCCCATCTTACTTTCCTTCTCCTTCAGTTTTCCATTCCCCGTGACAATTTATGTTCCCTCCCAACATCCATTTTATCTTCTGCCTTTCTTACCAGGCAACTCTGAGCCCCACACCTTAAATTTACTCCGATTTTTCATATTCTGTATGTAGCACCTCTCAACCCGCCCATGAATGTGACTTCTTTTCAGTCTAGAAATTACCTTGGCCTTGTAAGTTTTTGGATATTCTTTGCTATGGGCTGCGATGTTTGCTTAGATAGAACTTCGGCTTTAAGCGTACAAATCCAGGGCATTTCTGGATCTGTAGGGAAGGTAGTGTTGGGTAGCTGTGTTTGGTGTAATCCGCTCCTGTCAGCCTGTGTTCTGTGACTAATGGAAGGCTCCTGGGTTATGGACGATCTGATTACATTCTACTCTTCCACAGTCTACTGTGTTCCAAAGGCTTTTGACCGAAGAGTGACATCAATGTCATTCTTCACTGACCAAGTTACTTCATTCCAGAGGAAGAAGTGTTTTTTTTTTTTTTTTCTTTCTTTGCAGTTTTTGTCCGGAGCCAAGTTTGAACCTGCCACCTCTGATATATGGGGCTGGTGTCCCACTCTTTTGAACCACAGGCACTGCCCAGAAGTGTCTTTTGAAAAAATTTTTCCCTGTCATTTAGTTTAAAAGAGTGCTTGTCCACATGAGTGTCCAGGTTGATCTTAGAAAAATACGAGTACACTAGAGGTAACCTGGACTAACTAAGACCGTGACAGAAGGGGTTACCTGCCGTGCTAGGTGTGCGTGCCATGCTCAGTATATCGCAAGGCTGGGTGGAAGGCAGGGCCAGGACCGTTACAGCCTTGTCCTCCATAAAATACAAATACACCTGCAAGGATTCAATTTGTGAGGGCTTTTATATTCCTTTCTGTGACTCTTCTGATGTCTGTGCTTGTCTTTCAACCTCTCCTTTTACTTATTTTTTTCTTTCTGCTTAGTCTTTTCTTTAAAATACTTCCCAATATTGTATATGAATATGTAAGAATGTGATAGAGTGCCGTGATTGAAGGGAAATTTCAATATGCGTTCACTAAGGAAGTTTCCTGGCGCAGAAATTACGTTGAAGAAACCCATGCTTTTCTGGTTCGCAGGGTTACGCCAATGTGACTTTGTGGTATTGAGTTTAGGGCTCGGTGGCTTCTTCCTTACCAGCTACCCTGTGCCCATGTCTCATTACCACTGATGAGTTCAGATGGGTCTGATGGAAGAGGGCAGGGGATAATATGAGTTCCTGCATCTATGTGCATTTTCTTTCTTTGCGCTTGTGTTACTTGAGTTGTGTCAGTGTGACAGAAGGCATCTGGGCTAGGGCAGAGTTACGGGATGCCAAGGCATAGTCATAGTCCCAGGATGCCAAGTCACTGTCATGTCAGTGGCAACTCTGGGAATTACCCCCAACTCTGCAGTCATACACTTTCCAAGAATGGATCTATTTGGAGAGGTGTTTTAAACCTTGTTGGAGCCATTTGTCTTGGCTTCTTCCGCTGATTTCTGTGGAACCCTGACTGTTGGCTGCTGTAGTGTGATCTGTGTGCAGAGACGTCGGGCTCTTGCCGTGAATTGTATGCCATGCCACAACCATGAAGGAGCAGAAGAAACCTTCTTTCTGTTTTTGTTTAATGTGGGAAAGTGTGGAAGAACACACACAAGATGCCTCCTTATTTGGACCTTCATGATATGACCAGAATTTTCTCATATATTTTCTCTGGATCCCTCTTTTTAATCAACTTTAAATTGAAATATACTTTTGGGGAACTTGTGGTTACTAATAGAGTGAATATAATAAAATCCCACGAGTCTTACTTACGGGTTTCCCCCCAAACCTGAACATAATATTCAATTTTAAAAGTCTCTGGGGTGATGCCTATGGCTCAAAGGAGTAGAGCACTAGCCTCATATGCCAGAGGTGGTGGGTTCAAACCCAGCCCTGGCCAAAAACTGCAAAAATAATACTAATAGCAATAAAAAAGAAAAGAAACTTAAAAAAAAAGTCTCTGATGACATTCTGAGCAGTAGGCAAGTAACTAATACAGGAAAAACAGTGCTGCAATATTAAGTTAATAGGGATGGAATGTTAACCAAAGGCATTCGTGAGAAAAACTTTGACTAAATGGTTTGTGACTCACTGTGTACTTTTTGTTGAGAAATTTTTATCTCTGCTTCTGCTGATTTTCAAAATAAGGACTAGATAAGGAATTATCTCTAATGTAATGATAGTTATTGATAATGGCTAGATAAGCATTGTACAGACTAGAAAAATAATTCCAGTAGTCTACACATTTTTACCCATCTGCCAGTTAACAGCAGAGTCATGCTACTTCTATTGATTGTCTGTGCAGGAAGAGCTCCAGGGCTCAGGCTGTCAGTCCTATTTGTTTTTATCTTAGCTTTCAATTGCTTGTCTGCAGAGACTTGTTTCTTGTAGGTCACTTGGCTTCTGCTGATTAATTAACTAATTTAGAGCAACACCGAGCATGCACACACATGCATATTCAGGTTCTCATTAGTGAAGTCTTAGTCTTCAGGGTGGCGGTGGATTTAATTTAACTAATTTCTACGCGGAGGGGACTTCGGTGTACCTTTCCTGTCTCACCATTCCTTGCTTTCCTCTTCTTCCAAAAGTAAATTTGGGTTCTGGCAGGTGCATATGGAGAAGCCTCGGAGCTGGGTGCTGTTGCCCCTCTTCTGAGCAGACCTCTCAAGCCAACAGCAGGTGTGAGATGCCCTGCCTGACCTCCGAGCCTGGGAGGAGAGACATTTCCAGTTCCGCACAGGGTCAGGCTGTTCTGTCGCAGCAGATGGTCAGCATTTGGTTCTCTCAGCCATGGCACCTGGGGACTCCAATACCATTTGATGCTATCTCTCTTACTTTTCATCTAAAAAGATGCAGAAAGGGGAACACAATGTCATATCAAAATAGCCAGTGGCTTCAATGTTGACAAGATACTATTTAAAAAAACAGAAATGAACCAATAAATATGACACATTTGCTAAAATGCTTAATTACAATTCTATGATCTTGATATTATTCTATTTTATGGAAGATTGAAAAGATTTAGCTACTAAGAGGTTATTAAGCAGATTATATAGAAGTTTTTCTCATTTCTCAATAGTATGATAGAAATTTCCATGTTAATTTTCTAATTTGATATTCACATATGCATGAACACTGATGTTTCTTCATCTCGGACAAGACTTTTTTCATTATCATCTCTATTTTGTTACACACTGACAATTCAACTCAATATTTAAATAATTTCCAAGTAAAGTCCAGTTATTTAAGTTATAAATTGCATATTATGTTATCTATAAGCATTTCCTTTTCACCTGGAAAGCATTTCAGAAATCTTACTGTGCTCAGATACAGAACTCTTGGAAAACCACCATAGTTTTAGATTTGAACGCTTATAGAAGATAAAAGCCCAGAATAAATGATTTTCATCTAGATCATTGCAGCAAATGGAGGTAGCAGATGGACTCAAATTTTGTTCTAAAACCGGGTCAAGGGCCAGGAGTGGTGGTTCACACTTGTACTGCTAACATTCTGGGAAGCTGAGGCAGAAGGATTCCTTGAGCTCATGAGTTCAAGACCAGCCCGAGAAAAAAGAAGACTTCGCCTCTGCTAAAAATATCAAAAAATTAGCCAGTCATAGTGGCATGCACTTGTAGTCCCAGCTACTTGGGAGGCTGAGACAGGAGGATCACTTGAACCCAGAAGTTTGAGGTTTCTGTGAGGTAGGCCAAGGCCATGCACTCTAACTTGGACAACAGAGCCATATGCTCTCTCAGTAGTTAATAATAATAATAATAATAATAATAATAAGATGGCTTTATTTGGAATTTGAGGACAAGTGCCTGAGTTATGTCTACTAGGCTAGAACTAGCTGTGCTGCTGCTTCATTAGTGTCTCTGAGTTTGATAGAAAGAGAGAAGCTGATAGGAAACAGAGTTAGGGTGGAGGGCAACAAAGGCCAAGGTGGGTCATTGTGGGCAAACCCTTCAGGAAGCTGGCAGAGATTGCTGCCACATGGCCATGGCAGCGTAGGCTGTGAGATACTCTTAAGTCTCTGCACAGAATCTTTTCTTGGGTGTTAGCGGGGTTGACACCTTTGATAAAATACAGGGAACAGGCCTGTTAACCTCATTTAAGGCCTTCTCACTCTGTGATGACTTGAGCTGACATTAAAATCACAATACAAACTTTGAAGTGTGTCAGAGATGCTATTCATGGAAGATGTGAAGAAATCAACAGATTGAGATAGAAAGTGAAGAATCAAGAGGTCGGTTTCCCTCAGGATTCACAGAAACCCATCCCCATAAATCCATCTGCTCAGCCCACTTTTCAGTGGATGAAGATTTCACGTGTGGTTGCCAGCACCTGCTAGCAAGGAGTTGGCTCTGTTGATCCCATCAGTCTTTCTTGCGCAGAGCTTTACATTGTCAGGCACCTACATATTTTTGGATGATGGCAATAAAAGTGAAACTAACCAAGTTCGTAGCTCACTGGGTAACAAAGGTACTGCTCTTTAGTGCCTAGGTTTTCCCTGGGATTTTTGTGGTTTTTGAGGAGCTACTTCCAACAAATACTTGTGTTACCTTAATGAGGCCCCGGGGCAGGTGCTCAATAGCAACACTGCATGAGCTTATTTGTTGCAGAAGAATCCAGAAACAGTGCTCCTAAAGCTGAACTTTAGAGTTATTTATGTGGCATTTAAACCAGAACTAATTATTGAAATTCTCTGGTTTGATTGAAATACATTTCTTTTTTCTTATTTTTATTGAGACAGAGTTTCACTATGTCACCCTCATTAGGGTACCATCCTGTCACAGGTCACAGCAACCTCAAACTCTTGGGCTTAAGTGATTCTCTTGCCTTAGCCCCCCAAGTAACAGGGACTACCAGCACTGGCCACGATGCCCAGCTATTTTTTTGTTGCATTTGTCGTTGTTGTTTAGCTGGCCCGGGCCAGATTTGAACTCACCAGCCTGAGTGTATGTGGCCAGGGCCCTACCACTGAGCTACGGGCACCACCCTGATTGAAATACATTTCTGATGGCCATTATTTGAAGGTCTCATGTCATAGTTTAATCTTATCAGGACTGTTATCTAATATCACGGTCGAATGTTATCTACAATACTGTCACTGTCCATGGAGGCTGGGTCCCTAAAAATTATAAATGACTATGGTCTGCCCATCCTCCATCATCACCACCCCCAGTGGGGTCGCTCAGATTGGTGAGCTTTGAATAGAAAAATCTTCCAAGGTATCAAGCAATTATATTTCTCCTTAAATACAGAAAATGTTTACAGCTATCTTTATTATAATTTGAGTGGAGTTTCTTGGATTCATGCCCAGCAAGTTTATTTTTGTGTGGAGTAGGCTGATTTTCTAATTTTCTCGACATTTCTTAGTAGAGTTTACCAAACTGTTTGTCTTTGCTGACAACTTCAGCTAGGTCAGAGTTTGTGTGAATGCAGTGGAGCCTTAACAAAGCTATTACCCAGAGTTCCCTAAGACCTTTATGCTGACTTTGAGAGTAATGATTTTTGCACCAACTTCCCTGAGTCTGTCTTGGGAGTGGAAACAATAGCTGAATTGTGTGTTTTCACTCTCAGCGTCCCATACTGTTCTTGTAAAGTCTCTGTTATTTGTTTTTGTGGTCTCAGAGCTTTGCATTTATGAATTCATTGAATTATCATTTTGTGATCATTTAGGGTCTCTGATGGTGTTCCAATTAAATGCCCATTTCCTAATTATACAGCTCCATTTTACACTGCTTAGAATGCCAACCTCTCTTAGTGTATTTTTGGATATGTGGGTAATGGATTGGAATCAGTAGTGTTACAGGAAATAAACTATTTAAAGGAAAATGATAAGATTAAAAGCACTTCCCCAAGGTAGGTTACTTCACATGGAGAACACACACATACGCATGCAAACATATATAACTGTGTGCATTTCCATATTGACTAATTGATCATAGAATCCAACTAGGTGTTTTACAAAAATGAGCCTATCTCATGGCCATTCCATGGCTATGACTCAACTATAAAAAGTAACAAACTCTTTCTTCTTTGTTTCTTTCTTGTTTTTTTTAGACAGAGTCTCAAGCTGTTGCCCTGGGTAGAGTGCTGTGGCATCACAGCTCATGGCAACCTCCAACTCCTAGTCTTAAGCCATTCTCTTGCCTCAGCCTCCCAAGTAGCTGGGACTAAGGTGCCCGCCACAATACCTGGCTATTTTTTTTGGTTGTAGTTGTCATTGTTGTTTGGCAGGCCAGGGTTGGATTAGAACCTGCCAGCTCTGGAGTATGTGGCTGGCGCCTTAGCCTCTTGAGCTACAGGCACTGAGCCAAGAAACTCTTGATGCTTGAAATAACTTGGATGGACCACCTACTAGTGAAAAATGTGAAAAAAAGCCACTCTGAAAAGGTCTGATGTCATTTATGTAATAGTCTCAAAATGAAAAACGTATAGAAGTAGAGAACAGATTAGTGGTTGTTAGGGGTTAGGGATGGTAGTGACAGGATGGGGTGGGGTTGGGTGTGCCCATAAAGGGATGTAATAGTTCTGTGTTTTTGTTGTGGTGGTTAGCTGTTATCACAAATCAACACATGTGATAGCAAGGTAGAGAACTATATGCACATTCTTCCAATGTCGATTTCCTAATTAAACATTACTATAATTATGTAAAATACAGCCATTGGGGGAAACTGGGTGAAGCGTATGCATTACCTCTTTATACTATTTTTGCAACTTTATGTAAATCTGTTATTATGTCAAAATAAGTTTTTTCAAATGTGCCAATAGTTATGAAGAGCCCTAAAGAAAACAAGCCTTTCCTTTCTAAGGTTGGTAATAAATAAATGCAGGAATTGATTCTCAGAGCTGGAAAAGACTTAGGATATTCACACATAAAGGCCAGATTAGTATGGCAGTCTTAACCTTTTTAAAAAACTGTTTATAGCTTCTATTCCTGGCAGCAGTCTTATTATTTTTGAAAATTTATTAGCTAGCACGGGTACACTTATAACGTGATGTTGAATGCTCACAACGGTACGTTTGATCTTCCACATTTTGAAAGTCTACAGCAAGAGTCGTGCTGGCAATGTTCCAGTAGTCCTCAAGCCGAATCCATTTAAAAAAACCCCAAAACAAAACACTTGGCTCCAGCAGACATTCTAATAATACTATTCTTGAATGGGGATTTTTAAAACCACTTTTATTGAGATTTCATTGAAATAAAAAATTATGTATTTAAGATATACAGCTTAATATTCTGATATATGTCTGCACTGTGAAGTGATCACCACAAACTTTAACACATCCATAACCTCTACATAGTTACCATTGGGTGTGGACAGAGTCTGAGCCGTTTTGTTGTGAAGTGTTGTTATCATAAGGAAACTTGTTTACTTTATGCTTAACACTTAAATTCACAATGGGTACAGGACTTTAAGCTGGCTAAGACAAGGAAGCATCTCAAAGTATGTCCATGAGAACCTAGGAAAACCCCTTTAGGATATAAACTACAGCATACGATAAGAAGTTTATATAAAACTTTTAGCCCCAAATCCGAGGAGAAGAGAGAAGAGATTTACAGTACTTTACTGATCATCGTCATCTGTCAAGTGATAACTCATTTGTGCATTTTGCTATTTGTATTTTTTCTAATTCTTCTCTTCCCTTTCCCCCAGTAAAATAAAAGAACACACAATCCTAGAACTAGAACCCAAGGGAAGGGGTGGAAAGACTTCGTTTCCTTCATCTTCTTTGGACATTGAGAGCGTATGATTCTGGGAGGGCAATATGGTTCATACTAGTCTGTGTATCTCTCACTGCCTTTTCGTGGTTCTTTCCATAGAGATTCTTGTTTAATTACCAGCAATTAAGAGTCCCTAAGTAAGTAGGAACTGAATATGTTTTAAAAACGGATTACAGTCCAGGGAAAAGTAGTAGCAATAGTTTAAAAAAGTGAGTGGTTTATCTTAGTGTAATTCAATTTGAAGTACAGAAAAGAGAGAAAAAAAATTTCCACTCAATTTCTTGAAAGATTTTCTTACTGGATTCATGATATTCATGGGAAAAGTATTGAGAAGGAGATTTAGGCAAATTTCAGACAGTCCAGTAGAAATGAGAGGGGATGGGATGTGGGTCAATGTCCAGTATCTTGATTTCTTATCCCTCAGATGCAGCCATGACCCCCCATGTGTTCTCCAAGTGATTTGAAGATAGTGTCCTTTTGAGAAATTCCTTTCTCTATATATGATCTCCTAATTGTTCTAGTTTGAATTAAGAAAATGTGACTTACAAAAGATTCCACTGTACAAAATGAATTAAAAGTATGACACAAGTTTTCTTGTCCTGTGACTCATTTAAGAGTGAACTTCTGTTGGGTTTGAAAATGGATTTTTATAGATCATTAACAACTTGACAGGTTCTGGGAGTAGAAAAATAAAAACCCTATGTGTTAGGAAAAAAATGCCAGTTGAAGATCATTTAAAAGTGACAGAGTATTCCTGAATGTTTCAGATGAAGTAAGCAGGAAATAACTCAGTTTATTAAACGTTTTTGCAGGGACAGGGCAATTATATACATTTGTCCAACTTCTTTTGTAAATTTTATCAATTATTTTACATGCCACCTAATTAATAGCAGAAGAGAATTTTGAAAGACAAAATAAGGATCTCTCATCTTCTGCTTATGACTAGTTCTCCCGAAAGACAAGCCCTTCCACCTGCTTCTGGCCCGTCTTCATCTCTCAGCATCTTCTCTGCACCTGTCAGTCCTGATTCTGTCTCACCACGTCTCTAAAGCTGCTAACAGGAAGGTCTCCTTTTATTGGCCAAATTTAACAAAAATGTTTTTCTGTCCATATACCTGTATTACTTGATTTTGTTCTAGAATTTAAGTCTTAATAATACAAAATGTTTGAAAAATTTTTCCTCTGGCTCCACCTACATGCTGTCCGCTGGTGGACCCACCTTACTTTGCTGACCCACTCTGCACCTTCACTGGCTTTTCTCTCTTCATCTGCCCGCTAAGAGTGGGCTTTCTCCAAGGATTTACCCTCAGCCCCTGTCCCTTGTCTTCTTATATTCTTGATTATAACTCAGTATTCTTGTCTCAATTGTATCCACAGCCTCACACTCTCTTCTGAACTGTAGGCCTCATTTTCATTTTCCAATCTGAATATTTTATCCTCCTTAAGAAAATCCCGCTTCTCTCCCTTTCTACTTTCTCTTACGCCAGCAGTCTCCCAAACAGATAATTTCAATCTCTTCCTTGGCTTTATTCACTTCCTGTTTCCCAGTTTACTCCCTCATTTCCCAACCCTAAAGATTCCTTAAATCTAGAACCTTCTCTGTATCCCTATTGCCACAATCTTGGTTGAAGCCTTCGACCTTTCTTACTTGGATTATTTCAGTTCTAACCTAACACATGCTGTGTTCTCTAAATACTTCCCTTAATACCCACCCTTCTCACTGATTATCTTTAATTCTCAGCATTATCTTCCTAATTAAAATCTGAGCGTCTCATTCATGGTTCTTAATACATTTTACAATCTGATCTCACCCTGTCTTTCTGAATACATGCATGGCTTCCATTCCCAAAATAGATCATCGCTCTTTCTAGAATGACCTCTCTCATATCTTATCTATCTGGTAAGCCACTTGATCCTTTGAGTTTGGATGTCATGCACAGGGAAGTTGTCCCTGCTGATTCCCAAACCCAATTATTGCTTTTTTACAGAGTGAGTGCATATTTCTGTGGCCACTGATAATATTACATTGCTTATTTGCATCATGGACCCCCCTAGGATGCCGAGCTCTCACACCGTGTCTGGTCCACAATAGGCACTGATTATTGTGTGGTAAGTGTAGTTCACATCACCCAGCCACACCTTTCAGGGAGCACAGTTCTCACACTTCTAGCAACTGGGCTCATCTCCTTCCTCTCCTGTTTCCCTTCTGGATCTTGGGCTTTCAAGGGTATTCTCAGGTAGTCGCAAACACAGCAATAATTGTCTTCATTTTCCTCACCTCAATATCCTTGGACTTTCCTTCTCTGACTGACAGTTCCCTTTCAGGTCATCACAGTGATACCGCTTTTGTATGCCTAACTTTGGAAGCAAGTGACTCTTTCCATTTAATACCACATTCATCACGCCCAAGGTGGAGAGAATGCCCTCACCCCCCTTCTGTTGTATTCTCTTCCAATGTGTGCATTGATCTGTGGCGAGCAGAATTTGCCTCTTAGCCTTTCTGTGAGTCATTGTTCATTACACCCCCTCTCCCTGTGGGAACCAGCTTAGGCTCTTTGGGACTGGGTTAGATGTCAGTCCGAGAGACTGGGACTATGCTCTTGAGAATTTTTTCCCTTCCTATGGCTAACCATTGCCTAGAGGTAAAACTTACACAGTGAGCCTCCTTTTCTTAAGGTGTACAGCCTGGGGCATTAAGGAGGAATCCTTATCCCTGAGGATTTAACAGTGTAGAGGGCTTACTCAGGGCTGCAGAGCCATCTTTGCATTCATTCATTTGCTCCTTACCCGGGTTCCTGGGCCAGTCGCTCTACCAACACAGGCTTATAGGAAGTGGAGACTTAGTTATTTTGCTACCTTGATGTATAAAAGAAAAATTGTACCACACCAATTAAACATTCAAGAAAATTGCAATGGAGGAGAGAGATTGAATTTAACTCCATTGAAACAAAAGGCTGGAGAGTTTTTAAGCCCTTGGTGAGCTGGTAGAAGGTTCATCAGTGTGTTGGGGCCATCTGGATTTGCTAATCCGTGCTGGTGGAAGTTAGGGTTTTACCCTCCCTGGGAGATAGGGGCACTAACTTTCTTGAGTACATTTCAAAAAGGCTGGCTCCCAGGTCCTTGAGAAAGAGCTTTCTAGCTGTAGAAGATTACATCTCAAAGAGCAGAGAAAGGATCTACAATAGTAAGTTTTCTGAAGTGAACATGTTAAAAAAAAAAGGTTGGGGAGAAGTCAGAGGCGTTTGGAGGAAGGCTGCCTAACGTTTGGTCAAGTTGAGGAGGGTTTTATGGACATCTAGTTCAGACGTGTAAGTGTGCAAGCTTAAACAAAAAAGTAAATGATGACCCACTGCACTTACTTTCATGGTTTGTTATATTCCATCTGTAATATAATAATGAAATGGTCATACAATAAGGCAGTAGCCATTATTAATAAAATTTATACATAGATTATAATAATATGCTATAATTGTGAACAGTTTCTCTCTCATATTATGCCCTTTGAGGAAAAACGAAGGAACATTTCAAAATAAATGCTTTGCAATTGTTGCTGCTTTTTTCTTTCTGACTCACTATAAAGAAGAAAGTACTTATCATGCAGGCAGATACTTGGGTTTGATTGATTTATATTGTCGCTTTGTCTGTACTGTAGAAGTATTCCGTAGGGTGAGTCTTTTAGCAACATAGAAATCATAATTTAACCCCCTAGCTGAGCTGTTTTCAGTATAAGTGAATCATAGTTAGCCAGAGGGCACATAAGTTCAAAATAAATGGAGGTAGTCAGTAAGAAGAGCCAAAGAGATCCCAGTCCAAGTCACCATGTTTCTGAACAGAGCCCTTCCATGGCTGATCTCAACTACATCAGGGGATTTTTCTTTTTCCACTTTGTGGAAAAGGTGTTTTCTTTAGTTTCATATACTGGTTATGTGAGATAGATCTCATAAATACAGACAGCAAACTCAAGGCAGTACTGAAATTTTTATTGTGTTGCCTATATCGTGATTATCTTTGTTACCTGGCCTTTTAGATGACATTGCATGGAATGGGGAAAATGAAGGAAAGGTAAGAGTTGGATCAGGGCGTTGAATGAGTGGCAGAGAATGCTCTTTGGGAAATACCATTATAGACTTCTCCACTTTTATTTTCACTTTTGTTTCTACATTTCTTTCCGATGGCTGTTGCTCCCACTGTCTTCTACTTTTTCAAATTCCATCATCATTGCCCTGTGTATTGCCAACTCCACCGTAATCTAAGCCAGCACCCAGCATTTCTAGTGGTTTACTGAAATAACCTCTTTATTGCTCATCCTACTACAATCTCTTTTTTACACAGTGTAAGCTTTAAAAAGTGTAAACTAGTCTGCATTTTCCTGATTAATAGCCATAAAACCCTCCCATAGCTTCCCAGCGCGCTCAGAACTAGGCTCTGCCTACCCTCAGCCACTCACCTCTTCTTCCCCATCTCCCAGGCACACTATCCTTTCTCTTGAAATTGGAGAGCTTATTTCTGCCTGGGGCTCTTTGCCCTTATTGTTCCATCTTTCTGGACAGCTTTGCTGCCAGATTTTTGTGTGACTGACTTTCTTGGCATTTATATCTTAGCACAACATCCCCTTATCAGTGAGGATCCCCAGACTATCCAATATATATTAGTCCACTTCCTCCAGACACCCTCTATCACCATCTTCCAGTTTTTTGGGCAGTGATACCTATAGTTATAATTACCCGAGATTATCTTGTTCTTTGTGTTGCTTGTCATTGTCATAAGAACATAAGTCCCGTGAGGGCAGGGATCTTGCTTAGCGTATGGTCTGCAATATCCCAAGCACTAAAAACACACTCTGGAACACCGATATGCTTAATACACACTTTAATGAATTAAATAATGAATTTACTAAATAAATGTCATTTATTGATGTCCTACCATTAGCCAGTTCCCGTGCAACATTGCCTTGGTGACCAAAGATGAATGTGGCCTGGTTTCATACTTTACGTAGCTCACCGGACGGCTATTATCTTTATCTGGTGATCTGGTTACCTAACCATCTTACAGATTTAAATTTAACTTTGTTTGGAGTACCAAAATGAGTTTATGTTTTAAAATATTCATGGACATGAAATACTTGGGTTCTCTAAGTTTACTGTCTGTATACTTCCTAGGAACCTCTAACAATTTAGCTTCTCTCATTCTACACTTATTACTTTTTTTCTTTAATGATGAAAGATTCAGCAGGTACCACATTCAGGTTCAAGACTTTTTACTGCTCATTATGAAGTATACACGTGATGGTGATCAGATATTTACCCTGTCTTCAGGGAGTGTTAAATTTAATAGGGAGATATAAACAATGTATTCTGGTAAGTGTGAAATAAGGTTATACCTTATACCTTCCATAAAAGAGGCAGAATGGATAATAGAGGGACCCAGAGAAGGGAGTTATCACGTAGAGGTGAGATGAAAAGGAAATGTTTCCTTAAGAGATTAGCTTTACCTTAGGCTTATTTAATCACTAAGCTATTGACAGACAGAGGAAATGTCAGATACAGAGGAGAGGGCAAGGGAAGAAAGTGAGTTTTCCAGTTGAGCTGCAACATCGATATAAAGTTTAGGAAAATATCTTTATTAAGGAGGGCTTTGCAATTTCTTTGATCTGTGATGGGCGCCATTGGAGTTTTGTTAGCATGACAGCACAGAAGTGCTTTAGAGAGAATAATTTAGGCATCTTTTAGCAGAATGAATTCAAGTGAGGGCAAACTGGAAGCAAGAACACTAATCAATTAGCAATCTTTTCTGATATGACAGTGTAGACGTGACAGAATAAGGGTTAGAAAGTAGGCTGTGTTTTCCTAAAGAAATTATTCAAGACACACACACATACACACAGAGGGACATAACAGTTACTTAATTATTCAAACCCAGGCCTTTTCACCTTCATACTCATAAACTCTATCTTTATGTCAGCTGCATTTAGTGGAATAGATTTTTGGGTGTTTGTGTATTTTACTATTTTCAGGTATTTGAAAGCATTTTTGAGGTCACTGTGAATTCTCAAAATGTCCACATTTCTGGCATAGTTGAAACATACAGACTCACATTTGGACACCGATGGTCTCTTTATTCTTGTGGTTTGCTATCTTGCTGTTCATTTGACTTTATCAACAGATTGACATAGTTGGCCTAGTTTTATTTTGTAAATTCTTTCACTCCTACCTGTTCTCATCAACACATGGTGTGCATGTACACACACACACACATGCTTTCCAGGTTGATCGAGTCGTACCTTATATCTTGTATCTTCCTTAAAAAAGGCAGAGTGAATAATAGAGGGCACCCAGAGAAGGGAGTCAAGACATTTCTGTGTCAGAAATGGTTGGCCTTACAGATCGTATGTCTAGGCCTGTGTCATTGGTTTATGTATCTCATTCAAATATTTGGGTTTAGCCATATGCAATAGCTCCAGCTCAGGGGGCCAAAGTGCTAAATATGTTGAGTGTGTTTATTGTTGACCTTATTTTAATTGTTAACATATTTGATGTGAATGACCACTACTTCATGGAAACACTATTTTCCATTGGTTTCCATGATGTAATATAACAGCCTCTCTGTTTTCTTTTCCTGTCTCTGTTTTTTTCTCTACTTGGCCACTGAAGGTTGACATTTCCCAAGTCTAGGTTGCCTTCTTTTCTAATTCAGCGTGCTCCCCCAGCTGCCTTCAATCAGTAGCCCCCTCTTCAGGTTGGCTCCCGAATCCTATCACTATGACCCTGGTAGTTTTTGATGGCTTCCTTGTTATCTAAAGATAATTTGGGGCTTTTCTGTACATTTTCTGCCCTGGACATAGAATCAGCCTTAGATATAGAATCAGTCACTTCCAACAAGTCTTGGTTCTTTAGTGGGAAATGGTATTTCAAGAACATAATTGGGGATCTAGAGTGCTTATTGTGACAGGATTTGTCACTGTTTCCAGTCTTTTCTTGTATGTATGTATAAATTAACACTCATACTTGTAACTTAGATTCAAGACTATATGATTTTATTTTATCTCTTGTATATTATATCAGTGTTTTCTACATTCTCCATCTAGAATTTTGGTTCTGAAGGACATAGGGAATGACAGAATTAGTACATCCCACATGACAAACCCAGTAGCCTCAGAATAATAACACCAATACTGTCATCACTTGTGTAACTGACATGCTGCTTTTGAAGTGGGAACTATTAGTGAGAATGCTGATGAACATGTCATATGCACATTCTAACTGGTTTGAAATAACTTCTGTGTTATTTATTTGTCTGTGTGGCAAATGGTACTCATTAGTTAAAATGACTTTTTTTCCTATACTGGAGGTCCTAAGTATTTTCCAAGAGACATCTATGGTCAGTTCCACTTAATAGGCAGATAGGTCCAATTAGGTCCAATGTAACTAGCTGTAAAGAGATGCTTGGTGGGATCACGTCTATGGTTTATCTTTTAAGGGTACATGTGAATCTTTCTAAATGAAGAATATAAATGTCTTAACATAATAACCAAGAAAATGACCTGAAGGCTATGTTAAGCAGTTTAATGAGAATATTTCAAATTGTATATAAAAATGGCACACTGCATCCCATGACAGTATCTATGTACACAGCTATGATCTAATAACAAAAAAAGAATTTCAACTCCAAAGGATTTTAATAACAGATACTTAGCAAATAAAGGAATATCATATATTCAGTGAAAAAAAAATTTAAAAAAAAACATGCTGGGAAAGGTTTGTGCTCCCACCAACAAGAAGGAAAAAAAACCTTATTCATAAGGATGGGGTAGAGCCCGCAACAGGTGACCTCGTTGTTGGGGGAAAATGTGTCCCACAATTAAAGCTGAACTGATCCACCTAACAAAACTAAAAGCAATCCTCAAAAGACTTGAACTGTTTACCAGCAATTTAACATATCACAAAACAAAGCTCACCAATATTTATAGAAAACAAAATTATCCAACAGATAAATACGTGAGAAGAAAAATCAATCAATAGAACCCAGAAATGAAGATGATAAAATTAATAGGCAATAACATTAAATCTATCTTTAGAACTGTATTTTAATATGTTCAAGAACATATGGAAACTATAAAAGAGACACAATCAAACTTTCATAGATAGAAAATACGTCCAGGATGAAAAATTATGCTGAATGGAATGAACAGCAAATTAGACGCTCCAGAGCAATTATTTAGATAGAAATAGAAACGATTCAAAATGAAAGAGAACACAAAAGGCTATTTCAAAAAATCAACAGAGCTTCAGTTATCTTTAGGACAACTTCAAGTGGTGGAGAGGGAGATATTAAATGCAGAAGAACAAAGGTAAATATTATGGCAGACTTTTTATTTGTTTGTTGGGGGGGGTTGTTGTCGTTTGTTTTGTTTTTGAGACAGGGTCTCACTCTCAGGCTGGAGTCCAGGGGCACAATCATAGTTCACTGCAGCCTCAAACTCCTAGGCTCCTGTGATCTTCTATAGCATACTTCTTATCAGAAATAATGCAAATCAGAAAACAATGGAAAAGTAATTTCAATCAAATAAAAGAAAAAACTTTCAACCTAGAATTCTATAGCCAGTGAAAATATTTTTCAAAAGCACATGCTAAATAAAGACTTTTTCAGATATGAAAAAGCTGGACAAACTCGTCACCAGCAGACCTGCACTTGAAGAAGTGTTAGAGGATTCTTCTAGGCAGAAAGAAAAAAATTATGCCAGTGGAAATCTGTATCTACATAAAGGAATCAAGAGCGTCAGAAATACATTGGTAAACATGAGGTTGTTTCTCCTATTTGTATGTGTCTTTAAAAGAAAATTGACTAAAGCAAAAAAACCAACTGTACTGTGGAGTTTATGACATAGGCATAAATAAAATAAAAGATGATAATAACACAAAGCCTGGAAGAGAGCAAATGGAAGTATAATCTTGTCTATATAAGCTTGCAAGGTTCTTAAACTATATTACACATAAGTTCTTATACTATATATAAATTGGTATGATAGTACTTGAAAATAGAATGTGAGAAATTAAAGATATTCACTATATATCCTAAAGCTACCAATGAAAAATCACACCAGAAAGTTTTAGCTAATCAAACAACAAAGGAAATGAAATAAAATCATAAAATATTCCATCAATCTGAAAGATTTTTTAAAAAGAATGAAAGAGAGCAAAGAACAGATGAGACAAAAAGAAAACGAAGAGGGAGATGGCAGCCAGACACAATGGCTCAGACCTGTAATCCCAGCACTCTGGGAGGCCAAGGCAGGAGGATCCCTGGAACTTAGGGTTCAAGACCAGCCTGAGCAAGAGGGAGACCCCACCTTCACCAAAAATGGAAAAAAAAATAGCTAGGTGAGTTGGCATGTGCCAGTAGTTCTACCTACTTGGGAGGCTGAGGCAGGAGGATCACTTGAGCCCAGGAATTGGAGGTTACAGTGAGCTACGATGATGCCACTTTACTCTAGCCTGGACAACAGAGTGAAACTGTCTCATAAAAATTTTATAAAGTAGAAAGATGATAGATCAAAATTCAAATGTCAATGATCACAATAAAGGTAACAGTCTAAACATTCCAAGTAAAAGGCAGAGATTAACTGAATGAAAAAGAACCAACTACATGCTATCCACACCCACAAAAAGTACCCACTATAAATATAAAGAAATAAGTTCAAAGTAAAAGGGTAAAAAAGGAAACACCATGCTAAAAATATACAAAAAATAAGATGAAAAGCTTATATTAATAACAAAAATGTAAGGTTTAGAATAAAGAAGACAATTTCATAATGGCAAAAGGCTTATTTCAAAAGGAGGACATAACAACCCTAAGTGTTTATTCAACAAATAACATAGCTTCAAAATACATGAATCAAAAAAGGATAAAATTGAAAGGAAAAATAGGCAAATCCAAAATTAGAGTTGGAGACTTCAACACTCCTTTTTCAATCACTGATAGAAAAAATAGACAGAAAATCATAAGAATATCCCTGGCTTAAATAACACCATCAACCAACTTAACCTAATTTATATTTATAGAATAACCCAACATCAAGAGCAGAATACACATTCTTTTCAGCACACACATAACATTTACCTAGATAAAATACTATGGGCAAGAAAACCAGTCCAATAAATTTAAAAGGACCCAAGTGATACAGAATAGGAGGCCAGGGGTAGTGGCTCATATGTGTATTCCCAGCACTTCGGGAGGCCAAGGCAGGAGGATCACTTGAGATCAGGAGCTCAAGACCAGCCTGGGAAAAATGGTGAGTCTCTGTCTCTACAAAATAAAAATAAAAATTAGCTGGGTTTGGTTTCATATACCGTTAGTCCCAGCTACTAGGAAGCTAAGACAGGAAAATTGTTCAAGCCCAGGACTTCAAGGCTGCAGTGAGCTATAATCAGACCATTGTACTCCAGCCTGGGCAACAGAGCAAGATTCTGTCTCTGAAAAAAAGAAAATAAGCACACACACATACATACATACACATATACATAGAATATGATTTCTGGCCATGCTGGGATTAAGTTAAAAATAAATATCAGAGGGCAGTGCCCGTGGTTCAAAGGAGTAGGGCACCAGCCCCATATGCTGGAGGTGGTGAGTTCAAACCCAGCCCTGGCCAAAAACTGCAAAATTAAATAAATAAATAAATAAATAAATATCAAAAAGATATTAAGAAAAGTCCCTGATATTTTTAAACTAAAGTATATACTTCTAGATAACCCAAATGTCAAAGGAAGATTCAAAAGGAAAATTAGAAGATATTTTAAATGGAATGAAAGTCAAGCACAATACATGTAAATTTCTATAATGAAACAAAGCAGTGCTTATGGGGAAATTTATAGAACTAAGATTCCGGCTCGGTGCCTGCGGCTAAGGCGCCAGCCACGTACACCTAAGGTAGCGGGTTCAAATCCCCAGCCAGGGCCTGCCAAACAATAATGATGGCTGCAACCAAAAAATGACCAGGTGTTGTGGTGGGC
>CAUYQV010087730.1:0-18662 GCA_963574575.1 Galagoides demidoff | reverse complement strand
TAACTGTACATTGATGCGTTTATGGGGTTCAGGGTACTGCTTCGATATACAATGTGAAATGCTTACATTGAAATAAGTAACACATCCATCACAATTATACTCATTTCTTTATAGTTTTGAAATGTACCATTGCATCATGTGCTTTACATGAGGTCCCTCCAAATACCCTTTCTCCTCCCATAGTCCCCCTCCCCTCCCCCCTCTCCTTCTACTTTCTGGACTATAGTTATGTTTTGCCATTCATATGCGTGTGTAGGTGATTATATATTGATTTCATAGTAGTATTGAGTACATTGGATACTTTTTTCCCCATTCTTGAGATACTTTACTAATAAGAATATGTTCCAGCTCCATCCAGGTAAACATAAAGACATGAAGTCTCCATCTTTTTTATGGCTGCATACTATTTCATGGTGTACATATACCACTGTTAGTCCACTCATGGACCGATGAGCACTTGGTTTCCATGTCTTGGCTATTATGAATTGGGCTACAATAAACATTTTGGTGAAAATGTCTTTGTTGTAAAATAATTTTTGATCATCTGGGTATATACCTAGTAGAGGAACTGCAGGATCGAACGGTAGGTCTACTTTTAGTTCCTTGAGTGTTCTCCAAACTTCTTTCCAAAAAGGTCATATTAGCTTGCATTCCCATCAGCAGGGTAGAAGCGTTCTCTTCTCTCCGCATCCATGCCAACGTCTGTAGTTTGGGATTTTGTAATGTGGGCTAATCTTACTGGAGTTAGATGATATCTCAAAGTGGTTTTGATTGGCATTTCTCTGATGATTAAGGATGGTGAGCATTTTTTCATGTGTTTATAGGCCATGCATCTGTTTTCATCAGAGAAGTTTCTGTTCAAGTCTCTTGCCCATATAGAAATGGGGTTATTCATTCTTTTCTTATTGATTAGTTTGAGTTCTCTGTAGATTCTAGTTATCAGATGTTTGTTGGAAGCATAACCTGCAATAATCTTCTATTCTGAAGGTTGCCTGTTTGCTTTACTTGCTGTGCTCATGGCTGTGCAGAAGCTTTTTAGTTTGATTAGATCCCAGTAATGTATTTTTGGTGTTGCTTCAATTGCCGGAGGGGGTGGGGTCCTCCTCATAAAATAATCTCCCAGGCCAATTTCTTCAAGTGTTTTCCCTGCACTCCCTTCTAGTAATTTTTTTTTTTTTTGAGACAAAGTCTCAAGCTGTTGCCCTGGGTAGAGCGCTGTGGTGTCACAGCTCACAGCAACCTCCAACTTTTGGGTTCAAGTGATTCTCTTGCCTTAGCCTCCCAAGTAGCTGGGACTACAGGCACCCACCACAACACCTGGCTACTTTTTGGTTGTAGTTGTCATTGTTGTTTGCCAGGCCCAGGCTAGATTTGAACCTGCCAGCTCTGTTGTATGAGGCTGGTGCCCTAGCTGCTCGAGCTACAGGCACCAACCCCTCTTCTAGTATTTTTACAGTTTCATGTCTTAAGCTCAAATTTTTTATCCAGTGAGAATCAATTTTTGTTAACGTGAAAGATGGGGGTCCAGTTTCCGTCTTCTACAGGTCGCCAGCCAGTTCACCTAGCACCATTTGTTAAATAGGAAGTCTTTGCCCCACTGAATAGGCTTATCAAAGATCAAATGACGATAAGTAGCTGGGTTCATCTCTTTGTTCTCTATTCTGTTCCATAAATCTACTGCTCTGTTTTTGTGCCAATACCACACTGTTTTGATCACTATAGATTTAAAGTATAGCCTGAAGTCTGGTAACGTGATACCTCTTGATTTGTTCTTATTTCTTAGTAATGTATTTGCTATTTGAGGTTTTTTTCTGATTCCATATAAAACGAGGTACTATTTTTTCAAGTTCTTTAAAGTGTGACAATGGTGATTTAATAGGGATTGCATTTAATCTGTAGATTGCTTTGTGTAGTTTGGACATTTTTTTTTTTTTTTTTGAGACAGAGCCTCAAGTGATCCCCCTGGGTAGAGTGTGATGGCATCACAGCTCACAGCAACCTCCAACTCCTGGGCTCAAGCGAGTCTCCCGCCTCAGCCTCCCAAGTAGCTGGGACTACAGGCGCCCGCCACAATGCCCGGCCATTTTTTGGTTGCAGCCATCGTTGTTGTTTGGCGGGCCCGGGCTGGGGATTCGAAGCCGCCACCTTAGGTGTATGTGGCTGGCGCCTTAGCCGACTGAGCCACAGGTGCTGAGCCAAAAGAGGTGGTTTCAACAACCTCTTGGACCTCATGTTATAGGGAGCTCAGGGTGTGGGGGCCAGCACTAGAGCAATCCGACCTTAAGGCCGGGGGCTGGCCTGGTGTACCAGGCAAGATATTAGACAGTCCCTGGCTGCTGGCTTTCCCAGGGATGTGGGTGGGTAATGTGTAAGTGATATACAAACTTTCTGTCCACGCATCTCTAATTACAGTGGCTCTTATGGGCTATGGTCAATGTGCACATCAATTTAGGGGACAGGTGCATTGGCCCAGTAAAGAGGACCAGCAGTGTCCACTCCACATATATTCCCCAGTCCTGAACCTGGAGGTTGGGTCTTTCCAGAGTCTGAAACCAATCGGAAACTACCCCCCAGCATTCTTCTCTACGCAGAGTCCCAGCAGTGTGATGAGCTTTCTACCAGCCCCCTATGGAATCCAAAAAGCTATGTCAGAACCAACACTCCAACCGTGTCCCACCCCATGTCTGCCCCAGCCCCATCCCCAGCCAGGCCATCTGTTGCTCAGCAAGTCAGGAAGGCGTGGAGAGATTCAACTCTGCGTCTGACTTGCTATAGGTACTAAGATCATTTTCTTCCCCTCTTGAACCCTATTTCTTCATATTTTTTAAAAGCAGGCTAGATGACCTCTAAGGATATTCCCTGAGGGTAAACTAAGACAAAAGCCTGTGTTGGGGGTAGCCCAGAGGGCGCCTGGATGGCTGGGAGCTGTCCATCACCAGTGCTGGGGGAGGTACCCAGTGTGCAATGTCGAACAGCTCCCACTCGCAGTCTGCCCTTGGGGACCCCCTCTTAGGGAGCCGTTCTAGGAGCACCCCCAAATAATCTTTGCTTATATTCCACAGTCTTCTCAGGAACGTGAATGCCCAGAATGAAATCATGTTTCTGTGTGAGGAAAAAGGGCAGATAGATATTGGGTAGACAAGTGTATCTGTCAGCAATCGCCACAGGACTGCTGCAGATCACAGCGCCCCTCTCCCTGGTCTCACCAGCCAGGCACATCTGGTGGATGAGTTTCAGAGCCTTTCCTGGGGTGATATTTACTCTGAGGGAAAGAGGCTCATTTGACGCAGACAAGTGGAGCCAGGGTCGTGAGAGAGACACACAGGACAGAGAGACTGGGTGAAATCCTGCCCACAGGATTTTGAGAATATCTGGTCCTTCTGAGAGCTCAGTTTCCAGAGCTCCACCCTCCCCTCCCCAGGCTGCCACTGACTTACTCTGAACAGAGAAGCATTTTCCAGCTCCCAGCATTTAAACTCCTGTTGAGGGGAGCAGGGACCCATGTCCCAGAGATAGGCCAGGGGGTGTGTCCAGAGCTCCATTCACCTCTGCTCTCTCCCCTGGGAAGAATCAAAAAGTGCTCCCGCGGATAAAGCCCCACCCTTGGTCCCAGGTGCCCTCTGTGTAACTGCCGGCAAGTCACTTCCCCTCAGCTGTCCCACTCTTCAAATGTAAGTAAAGTCCATCCCACCGTATCTGGATAGAATATGGTAACCAACATCGCCAAAGCTTGGTGGCTTAAAGCACCAAAGCTTTGTTTTTCCTCCCATTTATATGCGTGTCCACCACTCATCACGGTGAAGCTGATAGAGAATGGGCATCCTCTCGAGCCTCTGGATGAAGGTACCAGCAGGAAAGACAGAGATGGTGAACCATGGACTGGCTCTTAAAGTTTCCACCCAAAGCATAGGACACATCTGCTTATCCTCTACTGCCAGAGCAAGGCATATAGCCACACCCCACTTCAAGGGAGCAGGGAGGCAGTGTACCCAGTGCCTGGGAGCTGGGAAGGGGAGATTGGGGATGACACTCAGAACTGCCACATACACACCCCCAGAGGGCTTTCAGGAGGATCTGGAGTGTAAACAAGCACCTGTCAGAGTTCCTCTCCCTGGAGGTAGGGTAGGTGGAGAGAGGCATTAAAAAGAGCAAGGGACACAGGTGGTCTCTGCTCTGAGGACAGAAGGACACCTTTAGTCAAGCCCTGATGATGGCCCCAGGCATGAGCTTTTAGTCCTATCCTCAGTACAAGGACCTTGCTAAGCCAGCACTCTACCAGTGAAAAAATAAGCATCCCATGTACTGAGTTCCGATTTGAAACTAGAAGATTAAAAACTACATGCTCATAGAGAGAAAAACTAAATTAAATAAAAATGGAGGAAGATGGGTATGTTCCCATCCAATGGGTACACTGCATGGTATATGGCACACTGCCTAGGTAAAGGACCCAACTACGACATGGATTTTAACCTTACAAAAGCAATTTGTGTAATCTGATTGTATACACCTTCATACTAACCTGGAAAAAAAAAAATACCTTGCAAGGGAAAGATTTAACCCTTTGATGTACAGGGAAGGAAATCAGGGGTCAGAAAGTTAAAGTCACCTGCCTGAGCTCACCTAACTAGGCAGTAGTAGAGAAGGGGCTCTCCAGATGAAGAGGACCATGTCACATTTTAATATCAAAGGGCTGGGGAGGCAGGGTAAATATGTGAGGGTGGCTGTCCAAGGTCTCAACCCCATAGAAACCAGATGGGACCACCTTCAGCTGTGTGGCTCATACAGAGAGTCTTCCCAGGGTCAGAGACACCTGCTAGGCACCCAGCAGTTGTCAGCAGTGCGGTGGCCCCTCCCAGAATTCACACCACTTTTGCTTTCTAAAGAGGTGGGCACGTTGGCTAGAAATAGGAGCTTGAGGGAGAAAAGATGTTAATATTTGTGTACCATGTCCTCCACGTTATAGCTTCAGTTAACCCTACCGACATCCTGATGAGGTAGGCATTGTGCATCCCATTTTACCAATGAGGAAATGGATCCAGAGACTGAAGGAACGGGTTCAAGGTACTCCAACAAGAAATCGGAGGAGTAGAGATTCAAATACAGATCTGGCTGATCTCCAATGCCCTGTCCATCATGTCAGGCTAGGAAACAAAGTGAAGAGAGGACACTGTGTGTCCTGAAAGGAAATGTAACAGTCAGCTTTTGTCACAATGCTGCCACGGAGTAAACCTAAAAAGATGGTGAGTTTACATCTTTTGTATTAACCTGGATGGAGCTGAAACACATTCTTCTTAGTAAAGCATCACAAGAATGGAGAAGCAAGAATCCAATGTACTCAATTCTGATATGAGGACAGTTGATGCTAATACACATGGTGGGGCTGGGGGAAAGGGGGAACAGAGAGAGGGAACAAGGGAGGGAGTGGGGGTCACAATGTGTGACACACCTGTTGGGGTGGGACACAATTACAAGAGGGACTTCACCTAACAAATGCAAGCAGTGTAGCCTGGGTCTCTGTACTCTCAATGATTCCCCAGCAATAACAAAAAAAGAAAGAAAACTCAGTGGCTGACAACAACAAGCATTCTCACATTCACAAGTTTGTGGGTTGACTATGGTTTGTCTAATCCAGGCTTGGATGGTATAATAGGAAGAACGCTGAGAACTCCCCTGGGATTCCCGACACCCCAGTGAACACACCTAAGTAGCTCCCTCCTCTTGAGTGATGGTGAGATCTGTGACTATAATGGGTTAGTCATTACCTTGACCTGATTATGTTACCTGGTGAAGGTTACGGGATAGTCAGCCACTCTCATAATAATTATATTGCATTACATGAAACTCCATCAGAGAAGACTGGAGTGTCTCCTGCTGGATTTAAAGAAGTAAGCTGCTGTGTTTTTAGAAAGCCACATGGCTGGGATATGAGGGCACCCTCTAAGACAGTGATTCCCAACCTTCCTAATGCCGCTACCCTTTAATACAGTTCCTCATGTTGTGGTGACCCCCCCAACCATAAAATTATTTTCATTGCTATTAAAGGGTCGTGGCATTAGGAAGGTTGAGAACCACTGCTCTAGGAGTTGAGAGTGACCGTTGTCCAACAGCCAGTGAGATAATAAGGACCTCAGTTCTACAACTACAAGGAAATAAATTCTGACAACAGCCTACATGAACTTAGTAATGGATTCTTCCCCAGTCAAACCTTCGGATAAGACCAAAGACCCTACCAACCCCTTGATTTCAGCCTAATCAGGTCCTCAGCAGAGGACCCAGCTATGTTGTGCTCAGACTTTTGACCTGCAGACCCTGTGAGATAATAAATGGGTATGGTTTAATCTACTAAGTTTGTGGTACTTTGTCACACAGCAATAGAAAACCAATACTGATGTGCAGCTTGACTTTAGGACATAGGTCTGACAATATTTGTTCTGGTGGCCCAGGAGGAAGGCAGCTACAAAGCCATGAGTATAAATAGTGAGTTCAATGAATGTTGTGTGGCTTCCATTCCACTCTCTATTTCAAGCTTCTTCTCTTCTCAGATCCACTAACATCCCATTGACCAAGGCAAGTCTTTTTCTTTTTTGAGACAGAGTCTCACTATGTTGCCCTAGATAGAGTGCCATGGTGTCACAACTCACAGCAACCTCAAACTCTTGGGCTTAAGTGATTCTCTTGCCTCAGCCTCCCAAGTAGCTGGGACTACAGGCGCCCACCACAACGCCTGGCTATTTTTGGCTGTAGCTGTCATTGTTGTTTGGCAGACCCAGGCTGGATTTAAACCCTCCGGCTCCGGTGTAGTAGCTGGCACACAACCTCTTGAGCTACAGGCACTGAGCTGACCAAGGCAAGTCTTGTGGCCAAGTTCAAATCAAGGGATGGAGAATTATTCCACTCACCTTGAGGCATGGCAGGGGTATGAATGTCTAATTCTACTATAAGGAAGTGAGAAAGTAGGACCCATTATTCAGGAAATTTAGCAAAAAGAAAAAACCCTCTATCTTGTTCTAACTTGTTCACTTTCACATGTACACAGCTGACCAATAGGCAGTTCCCTCCATGGTCTATGAATGTTCATTCCCCAGCCCTGTCATATCATTCCATGGATGACAGGCCTCCAGGAAAGTGGGCCCTTAGAAAAATCAGAGTGTCATAAGCCAGAGGTGACAGGTTCAAACCCAGCCCTGGCCAAAAACTGCAAAAAAAAAAAAAAAGAAAGAAAGAAAAATCAGGGTGTCATAATATCAATATGAGTCTCAGGATGAACTTTATGAGTTGTTAGGAGCAGCTTGGGACATTAGACACCAGTAGGAAGGCCTCAAATGCAGGTGATACCTATGCAGGGGTCCTATGCAGAAGGCAAGAGTTGAGCGGGTGGGGAGGGGAAACTGGGCTGATTTTCCTGGGACCTGTGCTGGGTCACACCCATCTGACTCTACAGATCTCTTCCTCCTTCTGTGAAGCCAAGCTTGAGGCTGGCACTCCAACCGCCCATGCCATAAGGATGAGCTTTCCTCTGTCCCAGGCATTTTTATATGCACGATTTGCCAGCAATTTTAAGAGGGTAGACTCTGAAGTCAGACACCTAGGTCCCAATCCTGACAACACCACTGGAAAATCTCATGCGAGTGTTCGAAACTTCTCTGAGGACCCATTTTCTTCATCCTCTACAAAACTAGCAAATGACGGCACCAACCTCCAGGTTGGTTTTGAGTATTAAATGCGATGACAGAATATGGCAATCCACCTAACTTTTTTTTAGCCCTTATTTTGATCATAGATCTTTTATCATGGGAATTCTTAACGTGACAGGGAGGTACTTGGAGCTTCCCAGGAGCAAATGGGAAAGGGGAAAGCTGGTGAGTTATGCAAGTACTGATGTCAATGAGAAAATAAGAATCTTGTTAAGGGAAGATGGAAAGATTGTAAATAATTTCTTCCTGGTATCTTCCTAAACAGGACTCTTCTGTGATATAATAAATAACAACTTCAGAATAAAATTGTAAAATATATAAAAGATGTGTTGTGAGAGATTATTTCTCTTAATGGTCTTCAATATAGGTTCAAACTACTTTAGTAAAAGTCACCATAAAGGTAGATGAGGAGAAATGAGAAGAGGATATAATCTAGACACTGAGTTCCTTGATGATTTCATCTGATCTACAGATCGATTAAGAATATCTAAAAAAGGGGGTGGTTCCTGTGGCTCAAAGCAGTAGGGCACCAGCCTCATCTACCAGAGGTGGTGGGTTCAAACCTGGCCCTGGCTGAAAAATGAAAAAAAAAAAAAAGAATATCTAAAAAAGGAGGGTAATCCCATCATGAAAATCACAATTGACATGAATTTTAAAAACTAGGCTTTTGCTAAATAATGAGTGGCAAAGAACTAGATAACTTATACTCTGGAAAATCTTCAGAGCATAGTTATATAAACATTTAACAAGTTTCTTATAGATGACATTGGAGAAATCTGACAATCTCTGTCCTTTAACGTCTATGTTTAGGCCTTTTACATTTAATGTAATATGTAGTATAGTTGGATTTAGGTCTATCATTTTATTATTTTTCTTTTTTTTTTTTTTTTGAGACAGAGCCTCAAGCTATCTCCCTGGGTAGAGTGCTGTAACATCACAGCTCACAGCAAACTCCAACTCCTGGGCTCAAGCGATTCTCCTACCTCAGCCTCCCAAGTAGCTGGGACTACAGGCACCTGCCACAGTGCCCGGCTATTTTTTGGTTGCAGCCATCATTGTTGTTTGGCGGGCCGGGCTGGATTCGAACTGGCCACCTTAGCTGTATGTGGCTGGCGCCTTAGCCACTTGAGCCACAGGCACTGAGCCATTTTATTATTTTTTTGCCTGTAACCTTTTTATGTTTGTTTCTCCTTTCCCTTAGTGCTGCCTTCTTTTGTATTATTTTTAATGTATTTTAGTTTATCATATTAGCTAGGTCTCTTTACATTATTTTTTAGTGATTGATCTAGGATTACAATATACATATCTAACTTTTCACCATCTACTTAAAATTAATATTTTACCTATAAATAAAAATAAAATATAGAAGCCTTACAACATTTGATGTTATAGTTGTCCTATGTATTAAATGTATATACAGTGAGCATTCTCAATGTTATACTTAATAATCATATGTTTTAAAGAATGCAAGTGGAAAAAAATAGTCTATTATATTTACCCTGATATCTGACATTTCTGTTGCTTGCTCTCTATTTTTGAAGTTTCAAGTTTCCCTCTGGTATCAGTTCCCTTCAGCCACTCCCCTATTAAGAAATGCCCTGGGACTGAGCATGGTGGCTCACACCTGTAATCCTAGCTCTGGGAGGCCCAGGTGGGTGAATTGCTTGAGCTCAGGAGTTTGAGACCAGCCTGAGCAAGAGCAAGCCCCTGTCTCTACTAAAAATAGGAAAACTAGCCAGATTCTGTGGTGGACACCTGTAGTCCCAGCTACTCAAGACACTAAGGCAAGAAGATCACTTGAGCCCAAGAGTCTGAGGTTGCTGTGAGCTATGACACCATAACACTTTACTGAGGGTGACAAAGTGAAACTCTGTCAAGAAAGGAAGGAAGGAAGGAAAGAAGGAAAGAAAGACCCTGAAAGCTCATTCTTCGGGCTGAAGGGAACCCCCACCTGCAAAATGTGAGGGTTTCCAAGATCATCCTCAGGTTAGATAATTTGCTAGAAGGACTCACAGAAGTTACTGAAAACCGTCACACCTATGGTTATGGTGTGTCCAACTCTAGTTGTCCATCACCCATGAAGTCACAGACAATGTGGACTCCTCCAGGTTAAGATGTAACAATATGGGCAATGCCTGTGGCTCAAGGAGTAGGGCGCCAGCCCCATATACCAGAGGTGGTGGGTTCAAACCCAGCCACAGCCAAAAAAAAAAAACTGCAAAAAGAAAAGTAACAATATAATACACACAGAGCATTGCCAACAGGGATGCTATCCTGAGCTTTGATGTCCAGTTTTTACTAACCCTAACCCTAACCTTTGAAGGTTGAGCTGATCAGAAGGCCCCGTTATCTTAGCCAGGCTAGACTTGACTCTGCTGTGGAGGAAGACAAACCCCAAATCTCAGCAACCCTAAGTGATAAAGGTTTCCTTCACTGTGGTCCTATACCATTTGGAACAAATGGCCTGTAAGGTCACGGTATCTGGGGATATTCTATGTCTGTACCCTCAGCCCAGGGAAAGCAGACAGGCACTGAGTGGGGAGCAATTCACCTGCCAAGTTCATCCATGCCCTGTGCCCAGCTGAAATTCTTAGGGGGCCTTCAACGCTCTGTGCCAACTTCTGAGAGTCTGGGAATCCTAAAATAATTCAACTAGGCCAGACAGCTGATACAGGAAATGAGCCTAGTCCCTAGAGAGTGCAGAGGAAGCATAGGAGAGGGCCGAATGTATGGGAGCATCTTCTCAGCTGTGGCCTCAGCAAGGACCTTGCTGGGCATTCAGGAGTTCCAAAGGAGGCCTGTCACAGCTGGGGCTGTGGATGCAAAACTCTCAGAGACTCAGAGTCCTTCCTGGGGATTAGGGCTCTTTCTTCACCCTGCTCTGTGAGTGCTCGGGGTTAGAAACCTTCTGTGACCATCACAAGGCTTAGGGCTTCCCTGGCAATCTGGGCTAGAAGGTACACCAAGGTTACGCAAGGATGAGGCTCTGGGATGAGGTCCTTGTGGTGATGCAAGAGGAGCTGCCGTGAAGCCTGAGCAGCCCAGCCAATAGCTGCTCCTGGAGAACCTCACTCCATTCTTAAACAACTCTGCAAGCTGGAAATGATCATCCTCACTTTAGAAAGGAGGAAATCAAGGTCTGGAGAGGTGAAGAAAATTACTCAAGATTATACCATAGGAGGTAAAGCCAGGGATGGAACCCATATGGGGACTCAGCGTCTGTACTTTCAAAACTATGTATGATGAAAAATTTGACAAAGCACACAGCCATCACCAGCTTCAACAGCTATCAACTCATCACCAGTCTTGTTTCCATCTGCACCCTCACCAACCTCCCCTCCACACCCCAGGGATCCTTTGGAGCAAATCCTGGACCTCACACTGTCTTATCTTTGGATATTTCAGCACATGCCTCTAAAACAGAAGGAAGAGCCCACAGGCTTAACCACAGAAGCCGGCAGGCAGTGGGCTTCAATAAATATCTGTTGAATTGAATGAGGGAAAGATCTCTAAGCACCTGTTAAGCCAAAAGTATATTTGTGAGTCTGAGTCTCTAAAATGTAGCCAGGTGGGAAGACAGAGAGCTTTACCATAACATTTGGGTTCTAACCCTGGCTCTTGCAGTTGCCATGGCTCTGGGATCCTGGAGGAGCTCAGGGAAACTGCATGAGCCTCAGTTTCCTCCTCTGGAATCTGAGCTTCACACACAGTGACTTGCAAAGCTGTTAGAATTAAATGAGCACGTAAATGCGAGGACATGCCCAGCAGATGGCCTGGCCATGGTAGAATGGTCTAGAAGAACATGGGTCTGCCAATTGCATAACTGTGGGTAACTCACCCAATCTCTTTGTGCCTCGGTCTCCTCATCTGTAAAATGGGAGTAATAATAGTAGCTACCCCAATGGGCTGCTGTGAGGATTGAGTTAGTCTCTGTTAGATGTTTAGTACATAGTGAGTGCTCCATAGGAAGCCTGAAGCATGGAAATGGACCATACAGGGTAGCAGTTGTTATCCTGCAAGATACACCTGCTAGGGATCAGGCTATACTTAAGATGGGACAATGGCTCCTAACCAGTGTAATTTTAGCCCCCCTCCCCAGGGCGACATTGACAATGTCTGGAGATAGTGGGCTACTGCTGGCATCTAATGAGTAAAGACCAAGGATACACCCTGCAGGGTACAAGACAGTCCTTACAACATACAATTATCTGGCCCCAGATCTTAGTGCCAAGGTTGAGAAACTCTAGATTAGTAGGAGGTTCAGGAGGGGGTTAGCTCCACTACACAGAGGCTGGAAGATTGAGGCCTCAGTCATCCTGGACTGCGTCCAGATTCACCAAATTAATGGAATTTATTCCATCTTTAGCAGAGTAGCAGTTGATCTGCTTCTTTCCGGAAGACAGCTGGACATGGCAGGGTGCCCTTTTTCCACTGGGTACACTTTGTCTTATAAAGTGTCTTCGTCAAGCCAGTGCAGCTGGTTTGGGAGTGGCCAGGCCCTGGAGGGAGTGGAGAGTTCTGCAGAATGAGGGGGGCTTCAGCTCCCCCATCAGAATGTAGGGCCAGGTGGGGAGCTCTAGCAGGCAGATGTGCCCCTGTTCCCAGCCTGGAGAGGAGAGGAGGGGTCGGGATGGGAAGCACACTCCGAGCAGAAGCACAGGGAAGAGCTTGCCAACTTCGGAACTGGAAGGCAGCTGTTTAAGTCCTAGCTCTCTCAATTTGCACCCAGTGACTCTAACATGGGACTTACCCTGCCTAACACTCCTTTTTCTCATCTGTGAAAGTTTACCAGTAAATATTGAGAGCAGAGGCCCTGGCGGGATGAGAGGAGTTGTCCAAAGTCCCAGAGTAACCAGGGCTTGAGTCGAGGTCTATTAATTCTCAGTCTAGACTCTTCCCCATCCGTTCATTCATTTCTTCATTTTTTCATTTATTTCATCAATCGGTCATTTATTTGTGATAGGAGATTGGAAGAGTTAAACGGACAGGAGGCAGATAATGGAGGGCCTTGAAGACTGAGGCAAAGAGGTTGGATTTTATTCCAAGCATGAATGAAAGCCATGAAGGATCTCGAGTGACACAATCTATGTTAGATTATCTAAGGGTCTTATGGAGAATGGCCTATGGGCAGGCAAGAGAGATTCAGAGAAGCCAGGGGGCTGGTAACAATGGTGACTTGGACCAGGTGGCTGTAATGGAGATGGGAAGAGAGATTCAGGACACACTTTGGAGGAGGAGCCAGCTGGTCCTGCCTATGAATTAATACATGGCAGGGGTTAGGGAGGGAGGGGACAGAGGGTAACTCCTAGGGTCATTTACTGAGTCAGGAGCAGGGAGCAGATGGCAGAGATTGAAATGATCTTTTCAACATGTCGGAGCTGAGAACTCGCTAAGAGATGGGCCCAGGGAGACACACCACCTTGCAATTTAGAACCACCTACCATAGAGGATGCTGTTCACCCTTTGACTCTGAGAATTTGGCTGGTATTGAAAGTCTGGTTAAGATCATTTAGGAGGTGACTGAAGTAGAACACGGAAGAAGAGAAAGCATAGGACGGGGCCCTGGGTGCTCTAGCCTTTCAAGTTCAAAAGAAAAGGAGGATCCAGCAAAAGAATCTGCGGGGCAGCAGCAGGAGACAAGAGGAAAAGCAGGGGAGAAGAATGCCGAGACTGAGAGGAGAGAGCGACAGCTGAGGCCAGATGCCCGGCACATAGTAGGTCCTCCATGTGGTGGCACGAACAAAGCGTCTATAACATAATAGGCCTGCAGTAATTGGTCAATATTGTCATTAGCTCTTAGGCACACTTGGAGGGTTGCCAACAAAGACTTCCACCTGCTAACTCCTTGCTGCTGCAGATGGGCCCACTGTTAACCATTTGCCACTGGAGTCCTTCCCCTTGGAACACCCTGGGAGAGGTGTGCGGGATTGGGGGGCTCTGCCTCTCACAGGCTCAGGGTCCTTTCCTAGAAGCCTCCAGAAGCTGCATTTTTTTCTTTTCTTTTTTCTTTTTTTTTTTTTTTTTTGAGACTCTGTCTCATTTTGTCACCTTCAGTAGAGTGCTGTGGCCTCATATCTCACAGCAACCTCAAATGCTGAGGCTCAAGTGATCCTCTTCCCTCAGCCTCCTAAGCAGCTGGGACTACGGGCACCTGCCCCCAACACCCGGCTATTTTTAGAGACAGGGTCTCTGGCTCAGGCTGGTCTTGAACTCCTAAGCTCAGGCGATCCACCTACCTCTGCCCCCAGAAGGCTTCATGTTTTCATCTGTAACGTGGGGGTATTGATGGGAGGCTGGGGCAGAGTTTGGGTTAGAATCCACATCTGCTAACCCCAGAGCCTGTTCTTTCTATGGTACAGCATGGTGGAATTGCCCATAGCAGGAGGGAGCTACCAAAGGAGTGCTGAGGACTGGGCCATCCAGAAACCCTGTTCTTGCGGCCTTTGCCTCAAGCACCTCTACTCCACTGGTTCTCAACCCTAGCTGCTGCATGTTGGAATCAGAGGTGGGTGAGGAGGGCAGGGTAGGGGGTGGGGTTAAAGCGTCAATGTTTGGGCTCCACCCCTGCTCCATTAAATCAGAAGCTTCAGGAATGGCACCCGGATATTTTTTTTGTTATTGTTGTTCTAGGTCCCCAGTTGGTTCTGACCCCAGCCAGTATTCATAACCAATAGAGAAACAGGAACTTTAGTTCCATTTTCTGGATAGGGAAACCGAGGCTCAAAGATGAAGTCACTCACCAATGAGCACTCAGCCAGAGCCTAAGTACAGGTTTTCTTTCTCTTCTGCCAAAGGGAACTTGTAATTAAGAAGGCCTACAATGGAGCCTTTCCCAAGACCATGCCTGGGACACAGGAAATGCTTAGAAATTGCTGAATGGGTGAACAAATGAATGAATGAACGAATGAGCTAAAAAATGGGTAGTAGATGCTTCTGAACAAGGTCCTGCAATGACCAAAATCTCTCCCCTAGCAAAAGGAGAGGAAGAAATTAACCATTCCTGGCAACTGTATGTGTCAGGAATACTCTGGCTGTTTATATGAAATATGGGGGCCTTCATAACCTGCATTTTGCTGGAAAAGACCCACTTCACAGAAGGCAAGAAACTACCCAGAGTCAGTGGATAGACAACAGCACCCAACTCCGGATCCACAGCTCCTCTAACATCCCAGAGTTGAAACATAAAAATTGGGGTGGTGCCTGTGGCTAAGTGGGTAGGGCACTGGCCCCATATACCAAGGGTGGCGGGTTTGAACCCAGTCCCAGCCAGACTGCAACAAAAAAATAGCCGGGCATTGTGGTGGGTGCCTGCAGTCCCAGCTACTCAGGAGGCCAAGGCAAGAGAATCACCTAAGCCCAAGAGCTGGAGGTTGCTGTGAGCTGTGATGCCACAGCACTCTATCGAGGGCGACAAAGTAAGACTCTGTCTCTAAAAAAAAAAAAAAGAAAGAAAAGAAAAAGAAAAATTGATCATGAAATTTTCAAGAAGACTCTGGGTAAAGTTCTCTGGAGAAACTAACCCCCAGTTCTAGTTTTTGCCCCAAAGAGAAAGTCTCCATCTCTGACTAGCAGGTACCTGCATAAGCTGGACATACAGACAATGTCACATAAACACCCAAACTCCCTTATTTCCCATGCCAGACACTGGACTGAGCACTTTATTTATATTATTTCAGGGGTTGGCAAACTTTTTCCATAAAAGGCCAGTTAGTAAATGCTTCGAGTGGCTTTGAGGACCCTCCGATTTCTGTCACAATGACTAAACTCTGCATCAGAGAGAAGCCACATGTACACACGTAAGCCTGTCTGCACTCCAGTAAGATTTTCTTTGTGGACGCTTAAGTTTGCGTCTCAAATAATTTCACATCACAAAACACTGTTCTTCTTTTGACTTATTTTTCAACCATGAAAAATTTTAAAAATGAAAAACCCACTCTTAGCTCCTGGGCTCTGTGGACAGGTAGCAGAAGGATTTGGCTGAAGCCAATTTTGTTGTTACTCCATTTTAAAGATGAAGAACTGAGTCCCAGAGAGGTTAAGGAATTTATGTAAGATCACACAGCCAGCAGCTGGACTCCACAGACAGGCTCTTACCCACTCTGTTGCCATGTGGGCACAGCGCCTTCACTCGGAGGAGGTCCAGCTTCTAACTTTGGAAAGCAGGGCCTCTGCATCTCAGCTGGGGCCCTGCCTGGCCCCCAGCGCGGCCCCCTGCCTCAGTCTAGGGTATGTCCTTCCGCCGTCTACAGCTTCTTCATTTATTCCAACCGCTTATCATTTGTTTAGGAGATCTAGAAATGTCGACATGAAAGTTGGAAGTTGGGGGGTGGGTGGCCAGGAAGGCAAGAGCGAGAGATGGCCAAGAAGAACCCCCGCCTCCACACGCACCCACACGCACCCACACGCGCGTGCACACACACACAGCAGCTTCCATTTCCTGAGATGTCCACCTGCTTTTATGAATCTAAGTGGATTTGTAACAAGCATTGCAGCTGCACATAAGGCATTCAGACATGGAGACAATTTTACTAGATAATAGACTATCATGCAGGATACAATTTAAATTAAAAAATGCAATTTTCACCTTGAAATGAACAAATGATTACAATTTCTATACAAATTAAGGCATTCAGCCTCTCTTTCAGTAGTGGCACCAGCCCATGAAATATGACATAATTACCATGAAATACATTTTCAAATATTTTGATTTTTGTCCGCCGCTTTTTAAAAAACATAGGCCGCCTTCTAGGTCTCCGAGTGTGTGTTGGCATTTCCCACCTTCTGGGAAAAACACATTAAAAAGAAAAGCCAAAGTCCCCGAAGATGAAGTTGGCCCCCCTCCCCAGCCTTCCTCCCCACCCCCGCCCACGGCACAGAGATAAAATTGAAAAAAGGCAGACGGAGGAGAGGGGACGCAGGCGCCCACCTCCAAAGCCTGAGATTTATCTAAGTTGCTACGCTTATCTGCAGGATCGCATCTGTTGGTTATCACGACGCCAGCCGCTCCAACCCTCCACCCGGCTCCTCTCTGGAAATCGCTCCCCCAGCCCCCAGTCTCCCCCCGCCAAGGCGTACCCCCCTCCACCTCCACTCTTATTTTTTAATTATTTTTCCATTCTGTTGTCTCTTTGTGGCTAGAGACGAAAGCAAGAACAGTCACTGCCTGTGGCTTGATCCAGCCCCATGTTGCTCTAGGGTTCAGGAGGAAGGGACAGGAGAGGCAGCCGGCAGATCTTAGGGACAGTACTGGGTGGATAGGGTACTCTGTTCATTGCCTGGGCCGAGTGACCTTGCTGATGGCCATTCCCACCCTAATGCGTCCCTTCCCCGTGTCTGGACGTCCGCCATCTTGAACACCCCATTCCTGTGGTCTCAGTTTTGGGTGGATCTCTTGGGGCATTAGATCTGCATCAAAGCACCTAAAAGCTGACCTCCTCCTTGGCCTTTGGTCTTCATCTGGGCCTCCCGTCCTGACTCACTGTCCACTGGGCAGCCTTTGCCACCCTCACCTGCAGCCCCAGAACTTGGCTGTGTCCTGCTTTTCTCTCCTTACAGGTTATTCTGGCTCTTCCTCAGGCCCATCCCTGGCTGGTCTAGCCTGGCCCCAGCTTCCTCCACTTTAGCAGTCTTGTCCTCCTGCCCTGTCCTTAAGACGTAAATACAAACTGAGGAGAAACACAGATAAGAAGGTGCAGCCTAGGGCCCCTTTGCCTTTGGCTTAAGCACATTCGCTTTTTTCCTCCAACCTTTTCACTTGCTTGGACTTGCTCCCCTGGTGCAACTGCCTCTAAGGAGGACTTCACTCACCAGGGAGTTGTCACTCAATAGCCCTCCCGGGGAAGTAGCCAGGAATTCCAGACCAGCGGAAGGAACCATCAAACCAAGTCCAGATCCACGGCCACGTCCTCTGGTTGCTTCTTGGAAGCTACTTCATGAAGCGTTATGAACTTGGACCAAGCACACCCTCTTCTTATGCCCTCCCACCCTTCATTCTACCCTCCCTGATCTCCTTCTCTGACCCAGGACTAGGTGAAGACTAGGTCATCCTCCAGCTCAGAAACCAAAATGGCATGTCCTAGTGGGAGAAGAACTGGTTTGGGGACTAGATGGGGATGTAATCACCATCCCTTTCTTCCTCTCTGAACTTGGTCAAATTAATTAGTCTCGGTGCCTCAGTTTTCTCATCTCTAAGACGGAGGTAATGACACACAGAGGCTGTGAGGATTAACTCAGAGAGAGCATAGCAGGCTTTCCGCAGGTGTGAACGTCTCTTCTTATGCTCTGGCTCCCAGCTTGCTAAAGGATTTAGAGATATTTAAAAAAAAAAATCCTTCCAGTTCATCAAGAAAAGTCCAAGTCCCAAAATGTTCATCACTTTAAAAGTTGTTGGTATTTGGGGGTTCCTGAAACAGACACCAGTGTGCTAAAAGATGAACGTGTGAGCATCTGGGGAGGGGAGGGTGGTGGGAGTTGAGGAAGAGAGAGGAAGGAGAGAGATAATCATAATAATGGTTATTAAACACTGTGCTAAGGGTCTTTATCTCATCAGTCCTCGCAATAAGATTATGAAGTTAATATCAACCTCATTTAACAAATGGAAAAACTGAGCCCCAGAGAGGCTGTCGTTTGCCCAAGATCACACAGCTAGGAAAGGACAGAGCTAGGATTTGAACCCAGGCTTCCTGGCTCTAAAAACCTGCTAGACTTGAGTGTGTGTTCTAGGTAGACATCTGTCTTTTCCCAATTATTTCTTCCTTTAGTAAAAGTCTATAAATAAATATGTCTTGAAAACCAAAGGCATGTCAACAGTAAGTAGGTTTAAAAGGACATGTATACAGTTAGCTTTGCTCCAAGGCAGAATTCACCAATGTCTGGCACAGGAAGCAGGGTCACTAAGCACCACCATGGCACTCAGGTCAGACCACAATCCAGGGAACAGCTGAGCAGTGGGGCTGAGGGGACAGAGCA
>CAUYQV010087728.1:0-78684 GCA_963574575.1 Galagoides demidoff | reverse complement strand
GTGCACTCCTCAATCTTCTCTCTTGGCTCTGCTCCAAACCATCAGCTAATTAGCTAAACTTCTGTCCTTTCAGCCTCCTTCTGGAAGGGAGTGTCTGTAAAAAGCTGGCTGCAGTCCTCCATCTTGGCTCTGCCCATAGTCAGTAATTTTTTCAAGAATACATTGAACTATTTTTTATTTTATTATCATTTATCTTTTCTTTTTTTTGAAACAGTCTCTTTTTTTGCCATTGCTAGAGTGCTGTGGTGTCACAGCTTACAGCAAACTTAAACTCTTGGGCTCAGGTGATCCTTGCCTCAGCCTCTGGAATAGCTGGGACTACAGATGTCCACCACAATGCCCTGCTAGTTTTTCTATTTTTAGTAAAGATGGGTCTCACTCATGCTCAGGCTGGTCTTGAACTCCTGAGCTCAAGTGATCCTCCCACCTTGGCCTCCCAGAGTACTAGGATTACAGGTGTGAGCCACCACGCCCAGGCAGTAAATGGTAACTTTCATTATGGTATGAATTTATAAGGTGTCACAAGCTTCTTTTTAATCTGATATATATTTTTTTGATGTCTGACTTTTAGTAACACTAATGATAGTAATAATAATGAACACACCACTGTATGTTTGCAAGATGTTTGTAATTCATTCTTTTTGTTTTCAAAAAATTCAGTGGTTCACACCTATAAACCTAGCATTCTGGGAGGCTAAGGTGGAAGGATTTTGCTTAAGTTTAGGATTTTGAAATCTGCCAGAGCAAGAGCAAGGCACAGTTTCTATTAAAAATTAAAAAAATTATCTGAGTGTTGTGGTGGGTGCCTGTAGTCCCAGCTAGTCATGAGGCTGAGGCAGGAGGATCACCTGAGCCAAGGAGTTTGAGGTTGCTGTGAATCAGGCTGATACCATGGCACTCTAATCTAGGCATCAAAGTAAGACTGTATCTCAAAAAAAAAAAAAAAATTCTGTGAGAGATAGAATCAGGACGGTTGAGTAGACACAGATCTTATGTTTCCTTCCTAGAGAGGAACCAGAATAGTTAGCAGATTCTCACATTTTCAATAGATCATCTGAGAGAAAATACGAGGATTCACCAGGGAAGCAATGGGAAACACCAGAAGTAGGTAAGGAGAGGAGGGTTCAGGGCAACTTGCCCAGCCAGGGACTGGCTAAACTGCAGGAGAAGATCCTGGAGGTAGAGAAACAGTTAAGGGTGGAGCCTCCAGGGATCCACACTCTGAGATGAGCTCTGACAATCATGGATACAAGAGAACAACCTGACCTATGCAGGTCTTTGTGCTAACACAGGGAGCTGCTTAGAGATCGCACAGAGACATTGGTACAGAATGGGGATTTCCATGGAATCCCACAGGCATGTAATGTAGAGCATGATGGACAGTGTGACACTCTCAGCACCTACATACCAGGGAGCCGCAAGTGCATCTGCAGCCACTGCACGGCTCTGAGGAGGAATAGGGGAGCCCAGGTGCCCCAGTGCACACCTGGAAAGGGATCAACACTTGGCTAGGGGCTGCATTGAAGACTGAGATGTGACCAGACAGCACTGTTTCCAGTTTCTTGCCCATGCCACTTGCCTGGATGGGGCTGCGCCCTTTCTGGCCTCAGGTCCACCGTGCCATTTTGAGAATGTGACCGTGGACTGCACCCCATCCTCAGGCTCAGCCTGGGCTGATGCAGCTGCAGTCCCTGCCTGATTTTAAGATCATATGAACTAAGACAGAATCTAGAAGTAAATAATAAGAAACCTCAAACTGATATAAATTTCAAGATTGCATGTTAATGATGACACCTTGATAATGTTTATCTATTTCTAGTTAGCAGAATTTGACTACATCTAAATAATTGAAGTAAAACAGCTACCAATACAGTAAGTCCTCTGTTTTTGTGGGTTCTACATCCTCAAATATGAAGGGCCAACTATACCAAGGTATTTATATAAGGGACTTGAGCATCTGGGATGTTGATATTCATGGGAGGTCTTAGTACTAATCCCCCATGGGTTCCTGAGGGACAACTCTACGTATGCTACAAGACTTCCTGTGTTGAAATCTTGGTCCCATCACATATCTGCCTGAAACCTTGAGCAAGTTACTAAACCTTTCTGTTCCTCAGTTTCTTTATCTATAGAATTGGGATAATAATACTTTCCTTGTAGGTTTGTTTTGCAGATTGGATGATTATTTTCATGTCACACACTCAAAGTAGTTCTTGGAACATTTTATGAGTTCATTTACCTTGTGTGCTGTGAACAGTGCCTGGGTGAGTAATGCTAGCGGTTGTCATCATCATCATCATCATCATGTTCATCATTAAAAACAAGAATAAAGAACATGGAAGGGAATATTTGTGAAATTTTAAAAATGAGCATATACACAGAAGACTGTCCATTCTCGAACAGCAGCTTCAGGTTAAACAAAACGATGGTATCTAGTGCATTGGTTTAATTAAATTCATCAAATAAATCTAATTCATGGCTAAAATGGAGTCACTCTGAAGAATCCAAGAAGCCTTTGTGACACTTAAAAATATGAACTTGGTTTGAAGCAAGCATTCCAAATTGTATACAAAATCAGCACATTGTACCCCATAAATGCATTAATGTACACAGTTACGATTTAATAAAAAGATTGGTAAGAGGAAAAAAATAAATTTAAAAAATAAGCACTTGGGATTTACCATGAATTATAGTCAATCCAAACATTTTTCGTAAGTAAATTGCTAGAAGATTTCTGTTCCCTTACAGAGAATGCTTGAATTACAGACATTATGTATTTAAAATAAGTATTGGTTCATTTTGTTAAGTTAAATCTATTGGATTTATCTAAGTAATAAATAATAATAATAACATAATGTAGTCTCAGCTTTGGTTTGCTTTCACATAAGTCCCTTTAAAATAGGTAGCAGTCTGCGCATGGTGCCTCACACCTGTAATCCCAGCACTCTTGGGGTTCACTTGAGGCAAGGAGTTTGAGAACAGCCTGGGCAACAGTTTCAGATCTCATCACTACAGAAAAATAAAAGATAAAACATACCTGCTACAGTAAAGACGAAGATATGGTTTCTGGTTAGTTGGCTCAAATCCAATTATCAACTCATCTCTGTTTATAAATTATCTCAAAGTATGAGCTTTTTCTGATGGTGAAAGTCTGTGACGATAAATGCTTTTAAATGTAATACATTGTCATATGTTGATTAAATGAGTGCTGTTTTCAGAAATATTTTCACGTGCAACCCTGGCTCTGTTTTTTATTCTACCCTCTAGTGGTCATATGCCGCTACTGCATTTTCCGGTTTTAGTCATTTTACTCAAGTTTAGAATTTCATTGGTTAACACTTGTTTTATAGTTCAACGCTCTTTCACAGATTAAGTGACTTAATCACATCTCTAAATTCATGCATTGCACTTTTGGGGAGGTTTGTGCCAAAATGATACTCGTAAAGTGATAGAAAAATAGGTTTTTCGTATTGTCACGATGTTAATAGACTCAAGTCACACATTCTGCCACCTACTTACTCTTTTCTATACACTTTTGCTGAATGCTTCGTTTCTCCAAGATATGCTCTAAGGATCCTCACGGAGGGAAAAAGTAATTTACATTCCTCTGATTGTTCCTCATCTCTAAATCAATTTAAAAATCATTATAAAGTGGTCAAAGATTATAGACCTGACAAGAGAAGGATAAACTTACTCATTTTACTAATCGTATCTGAGCTCAAAATGTATTTCAGTTTTCTACAAAATGGTAAAAGAAAAAAGTGTGCAGGTTCTGTGTTTTAAGAATTTGGTTCTAAATCACTTATGTTACTATGACACTGCTATTTTTTTTTTCCAAAAATGGGAGGTAAGCAAACAACAATAGTCTTAACAGAATAACGTGGATCCCTCACAATAGTATCATATATTTGTAACGTGTAGTTGTTGGCAAATAATTACCCAAGTAACTTTTAACAACTAAGATCCACTAAGGACACTTTCAAAGTCCGTGGGAAACTTTCTTAAATGCAAATAACATATTTTCCCCAATAATTATTTGGGGGAGTCAGAATTTAAGCATTTACTACCTGACAGCATCATTAGCAATAACATTTTCAACTCACATTATACTCTACCATGCCTATGCTTTTAATTGTTATAATAACATTAAAGTTGCCCTGTATTTAATTATCAGCTGACAAGAAATAGATTTGAATTTGTTTGATTTTCTCATGCGATGTGTTTGGTATTCTGGTTGAAGGGAAATTAAATATTGCCTTTATGTTGCATAAATACTGCATGATGATAATACTTTAGAACTGTATATATTTTTTAGGCAAATTTAACCATATAGGAGATTGTGTGCACCATACCATCCTTGCTTATGTGTTCTTGGCACAGAACTAACATATGACCAAGAGAAAAATATGCAGTCTTGGAAAATTAGCCTGATCTTTCATTAATTGGGAGGAATATCTATTAACAATCAAAACAGATAAGACCTTTGACCCCAGAAATCTTTTAAGTGTACTAAGAAGACATAAAAGAATACAAACAAATATATGATTATGGATATCTGCAGTGATTTAGATTTGAGTTGGGCAGGTAAGAAAAGATTTGGTAAGGAAGTAATATGTAATCTGTAACCTGAAAGATAAATTAGAGTTAGCCAGATGGAATGTGGGAATAAGCTTTCCAGACAGCACACCTGTATGCCAAAAAATATTAAGGTGTAAAGCTAAAAAGTAAATTACCAAGTAGAATTTACAATTACATTTTATGCTCTAAAAGTATACCTAGATTCCGTTCATTTTCTGGCATTTTTTTATATATGGAAAACCCTGTATTCTTAAATGATTTATTCTCAGTAATATTTGCATTAACCGGATATCTCACTAGATGAATATTATTGTGATCAGTACACATCTTTGAGAAATGAATATTTACCTATACATTTAGTAGGCCAGGTTAACTTTACTCTTGGAAGGAATTTATAAAATTTTTCATTTAAGAAAAGAGTAAGTATTATTTTGCATGTATTAGTTTTTTAAAGGCTCTCAGAAGCAATCTATAAGGATCTACTACTAGGTTGTACCTTTTAGGGAACATTAACCAAGACTTTTGTTTTTTGTTGGTGTTTGTTGGATGTTTACTATTCCTCCTTTGTTCACTATTAAAGTATAGAATGTTAATGATTAAGTAAAATGTAAAGAAATACCTGCATCTCCATTGCCTGGCTACAGTAACAACCTTAGCAACAAGTTTTTATAACATCTTCAGAGGACTTGAACTAGATAAATTTCCAAGATGGCAACTCATCATTTGGAATGAGTTAGGGGTGGCATCTTCAAAATTTCAAAGACACGTATGATTGTTCAGTGAGCAGCCCATTCATTTTTGACTTTTGAAAAACAAGCCAAAATGGAAACTAGAGCTTGCTCTCAAGTTTTCACACAAGATGTACCATAAGTAAGAGTAAAACCTATGTTCTAATCTTATTTTACGCTTGTCACGGCTTGAATTTTAATGACACCCACTTTGTCTTTCAAAACTGCCACAATTTAAGATAATGAATCATGCTTTCATTTTGCCTTTAGGACCTTAGTAGGTCCTTACGTGTAAGCCACAAGAAATAGCATATTATGCTAAAATCACCTAAATACTATGAGAAGCTGCCCAGTGCCAGACAGTATTTTTTACTTGCAAGCCATAGATACTCTGTGGAAAAGTTAAGCAAAAAGAGAATTTCCTGGAGGCATATGGGGCAACACACTGTATGAAAAGAAAACTGAAGAACCAAGGTCCTGGTGCACAGAAACGAGAATACCTCCTAGAGGCTAGGTAGTAGAAACTCAGGAATGGCCTCTTCAGGGTACCTTAAATTGAGATATTTTGCCTCAGAGTTTCATTGTTTGTGTCACTCTGCTAAGGTATTGAACTCCAAAGACAAGGGCATGTGATTGGTCCTAGGTTATATGTGCCTCTCAACAAAAAAGGAAGGTTCGAGGCACTTTAACTGCCAATTCTGCTACATTAAGTACAAGGGCAAGAGCCAACTGCACTGAGTGGAGGGAAACTGAGGACCACAAACGTCTACCCCGCACTGTGGATAGTGCTGAGAGGCCTCCGAGGCTTCAGTTGATAGGCATGATAGGGAAGAGAGAGAAAGCCTTTTTTAGAGACATGGGTTCATCCTTAACACTGATGAAGACATTTAAATCAACATTTGAACTAAGTGTTTACAATTTCTATATATATATATATTTTTTTTTTTTTGAAAAATCTCCCCTCTGGTAAAAGTAAAGAGGCAAGTAAAAAACAACTGCTGTTCACAGGTAAACAAGTTCATCACTTTCTAACTGCTCTACTTCCTAAGTTCACGTTTTGATTAAAGATGTAGTAACTTTGGAAATAAATGAAAATGTTGGCTCAGGGTCTGTAGCTCAGTGATTAGGGCGCCAGGCACATACACCGATTATGGTTCAAGCTGGCTGGTTCAAGCCCGGCCCCGGGCCTGCTGAAACAACAATGACAACTGCAACCAAAAAACAGCCCGGTGTTGTGGCAGGTGTCTGCCGTCTCAGGTGTTCGGGAGGCTGAGGCAAGAGAATCGCTCAAGCCCAAGAGTCTGAGGTTGCTGTGAGCTGTGATGCTACAGTGCTCTATCAAGGATAACATAGTGAGACCATCTCAAAAAAAGAAAATATTAAAATGTTTAAGATCTGTACTTGTCATCTGGCATTTAATATCCTTCACTACCAAATCCGATATTATTTTTACAGCTCTATCACAAATACTCAAGCATTTTAGGAAATATATCTACTCGCCAATTCCAAACATGCGGTATTTACTCGCTTCTTTGCCTTTGTCAAAACCACCTCCTCTTTTTCATATTCAACTATGTCACAGCCTTCAAGAACCAGCCCGATTTATACTTACAGAGAACAACTTCATCTTGCTATCCTGGGTCAGAAATATCTTAACTCGTAAATGTTCCTGGCAATTTCACTGTCTTGTGTAAATTATATTTCATGTGAATATGTCTTATGCTTAGTACAATATAATAAATTTCTTAAAAGGCAGAAATTATCTCTCATAATTTTTTATAGTGATGGCACTGTGCCTTGACATTTGTTGATTGACTACTAGTGTAGATTATAAGGAGCAATGACCAGGTTCCACAGATAAAACCTAAGTAATTGCTATGCTCACTGCTTTTTGAAAATAGACATTCAAAGTAACTTTCTTATGATTTTTAATAAGTTTCCTTGAGAAAGTTTCCACACCTTCAAATAACATTGGGATCTTAGCCAGGGAGGCCAATTAGCTCATCTCTGTTTAAAGATTCAGAACGTGTGCACCATTCCTGCATGACTATAGTTGATGGAATCAAATGTCCTTTTATAACCTGAAAACCAAAGTGATGGTCATTTAGACAATTACAAATCTTGAAAATCCATGCATTTGAATAATTCAATTAATTTCAATTTGTATTAAATGTGATACAAAAGAACACATTTCTTTAGTTTCTTCATACTAGAAAAGTTCTGCATACTGCTCTCTTGATAATCTCATAACATGGATTTGTTGACAAATCACCAAGCTTTTGGCTGGTTTTATATCAATCTTTGAAAGAGCTTGGAAAAAAGTCAACAACAACACATAATTTCTTTATTAAAAACATCGATTGCTTCCCCAAATTTATGCGTATAATTACTGCCACAGTATCCTCATGTGCTTGAATTGTTCGCTGCAAGATGATATTGTGTTTGATAATTACTAATTTCTTTCTGTCACCTGTAATGGAGTTGTCTTGTGCCAGAAAAACAATTTTATTCTGTGCAGGGAGAATGGGGACCAAAGACCCCATTCTTGGCAAGGGAAAACACCCTCAGAAAAGGGGAAAAACAGAAAAATAAGCTGAGGGAGGAGGAACAAAAACAATTTAGCTAGCTTACTTTTGAACTAACAGTTAAGTTACTTGTCTGGGCAGTTTCTGCTTTTATTGGAAGGCTGGCCTATGGGGGATACAACTTGCAAACACCCCTGCTGTGTCTGTAAGCACTCTGAATGGCCATAGCAGAAACTGTGTGCAAGGCCTGGGAACATTAACCAGGCCGACCCCTGCCCAGTCCATAGTCAACAACCTTCCAGAAGCAAACACCATTGTGGGAATTTGTATCATGACCAGGGCAGAGATCAAGGGACTAGCTCGAGCCCTGAAATACGGGCAGGAGGGCTTGTATCCTAACCATGGAGGGAGATGCTTCTGGGTGGAGATAAGGGGAAAATTCCTCTTTTCCACCGATTCTTCAGAAGAAAACTGATGCCACCACCTTTGCTCCACAGAGAAACTAGAGGGGTCTAACCTCCCCCAAGGGATCTGTGTGAGTGACCACAAATAGGAGGATGCCCCCTCACAAGGCTCAGCTTCCAGATTTCTCAAGGCTGCCCAGAACTTAAAGTTAATGATTATTGATAGAATAAGAACTAACATACTTTTACTCGTAGAAACTATTCCCTTCTTCAGCTTATCCCCTCGGCTAAATGAGAAAATAGCCTTCAATAAGAGCAAGGTGGAACTCCCTGAAGCCCCACAAGCTTGCAGTGGTTCCCTACAGACACCTTTGAAAACTCTATTCTATTTATCCTCTTTATCTTTCACCACCTTAAATTTCATTTTCCCCAATTGATTGTCGCCAGTTACATAGGTCTTAAAGGACCCTGCCCCCAGGGCAGGACTCTGGCAATTCTGTATATACATATATTGATAAAAGATTTAACTGAGCCATTTTAAACAAAATCTAGGTCACAACTTGTCTTCTGTTAATTGGTTAATATGAATTTTCACAGTAATGACTTTAAAATGACATTGAAAATTATATAATTTTCTTGTCACTAGAGACTAGTGTTTGTTTATCCATGCCATTCCTATGCCTTCAAGAATTTTCCAGTTGAAGTTTTGAAGTTTATATTTTTTCTGTCTAAATTAAGATCCATATATTCTTTGAAGCTATATGCGCTTATCTGAACATCTAGTTTACCCAATCACTTCAAATAAGCATAGTTCTTTGTGATTTGACATGTACACATGGAACTCTTCAAAGCTATGGCATTGTCAGGTCACAAGCACACCCAATTCTCTGAATTTAAGTGACAACATAGTTATTGGAAAGCATACTGTTTATTTAATCTTCTCTAAAAGCAAACACACGTGCTTTAAAAGTCCACAGGACCACAGTGTCTAGAAGTGTGGCCAGGCTCACACTGCAACTACCCCAGTACTTATTAGGTGTAAATATTAACGTTGTATATTGTAGAAAGTTTCTATATCCACAAAAGTATTATAAATGTCTGTGTTTATTTTCTTTTATGGCCAAGAACTTCTCAAATGTAATGTCTTGCTTCGAGGGAAAAAGGCATTGTAACATCAAAAATAAATTTTGATTCTCTTCATCCATTTTTATGTTACTATAACGGAATACCACAGACTTTATAAAGATAAACATACTACAGAATTTATAAAGAAAAATAAATGTATTTCTAACCATTCTGAAGGCTAGAAAGTCCAATACTAAGGAGGTAGTGGGTAGGACCTGTGGCTCAGTGAGTAGGACGCCAGCCCCATATACCGAGGGTGGAGGGTTCAACCCAGCCCCAACTAAACTGCAACAAAAAATAGCCAGGTGTTGTGGCAGGGGGCCTATAGTCCCAGCTACTCAGGAGGCTGAGGCAAGAGAATGGCCTAAGCCCAGGAGTTGGAGGTTGCTGTGAGCTGTGTGACAACAGAGCACTCTACTGCGGGCAACAGAGTGAGACTCTGTCTCTACAAAAAAAAAAAGGAGGTAGAGTCTGGTGAGGGCCTTCTTGCTGCAGAGGGAAAGAGAATGAGACAGCATGAGAGAGAGGGCAGCAGCAGAGGCTGCTGAACTCATTCTCCATCAGGAATCCACTCCCAGTGTAATGACACTGATGGGTTCAGGAGGGCAGAGCCTCATGCTCTAATCACCTCTTAATGACCTCACCTCTTAACACTGCCACAGTGGCACTTAAATTTCACCATGAGTTTTGGAGGGGACAGTTAAGCCATAGCACTCTCCAAACACGACAGCATCCTTACGGACTCCTCCCAAGTTTGCTCAACTGGCCTTTGCTCCCTTCTTGTCATATCTCTCTGCATAGTTCCCTGCGACAGTTCAGTTGCTTACGGCATTACGCTAATAATGTTAAATCATGGAGTAGGTTACGATGTGCCAAATGGTTTTCTTCTATTTCAGACCAACAAACCTATGCTAAATGTACTTGATCCATAGGTTGTATTTATTGTATTAGTTGGTTAATATTACCTAGGCCATGGCATTTTGTTAATATCTAGTCTGTGGTATTTGGGGGAGAGGGGAACGTATTAACTCACAAATGGAGCCTGAAAGTCCAAGATTCAGGTGTCAGCAGGTTTTACCTGAAGCCTTTCCCTTGGCTGGTCGATGGCCACCTTTCCTCTGTGTCCTCACATGGTCTTTTCTCTGAGAATGTGCATCCTTGATGTGTCTCTGCCTGTCCTAATATCCCCTCCTTACAAGGACACCAATAATATTAAAATAGGGCTCACTCCAATAAACTCAATTAATCTTAGTTACATTTTTAAGGTCCCATGTCCACACCTAGTCACATTTTGAGGTACTGGGAAATAGGGCTTTAACTTTTTTGGTTCCACAATTTGGTGTGTAGGGGAGAATTCAGTCCATACCACAAGTACTGTGTCGCCATTAAGAACAATGGACATTTCAACTTCTGGATTGAAGACGGCAGGTAGGATCTGGCCTATGGGTCACAGGCCAATGAAAAAGGATATTATGGTCACTGTTACTGGTGTCAAGCACAATTTTATCAATACGATGCTTGCCAAAACCACTAAAAAAAGTGGATGCTAAAGAGCATACAGGACTTCCACCTCCTCATCAGAGAGTCTCATTGCCCTCGTTGATGACATTTAGTAAATACAAGTTATACATTTGAACATATGAAATAAATTTAGTTTTAGATTTCTGCTTCTAGGAAGATGGAGTAGATATGTTCTTTGCATATTTCTTCCACACACAAAATAAAATTCTGAAATGTGGAGAGAAGAAGGCAGAACATAAATGTCAGGACCAGAGGAAAGACATAGTGGTAAATTCTCTGAGTTTTCCTTTTGCTTTGTATATTCCAGATTGAGAGCTAGGAAAGTGGTGAACTAGAAATATAAATAGAAACAGACAAAAATAAATTCCAGTGAAAACTTCCTTTCTGTAGCCAGTTGACTAGGAAATGAGCAACTTAGCAAGAAGGAAACCTTCTTGTTTATTTTTTGTTTGTTTGTTTTGTTTTTTCTGAGATGGGGTCTTGCTCTTGCTCAGGCTGGTCTTCATCTTCTAAACTCAAGCAATCCACCCATCTTGGCCTTCCAGAGTGCTAAGATTACAGGCTTGAGTCACTGCACCCAGACCTAAGAAGGAAACACTTTAAGCAATAAATAACTGCTCTACTCACCAAAGAAATAACTGTGTTCCCAACCCTTCCTCCGTGACAGCAAAGGCTAAGTGGCAAGTCTCAATTTCCCAGGCTGTAACAAGGTGCCCCAACCCACCTTCCTGACACAGTCAGAGATGACCCAGTAGGAAGCTGGGATTTCCTTCCCCCCTGGGCAATAAGGAGCATCCATCCTCATAGCGTCTGCAGAAATCAAGTGGGAGAGCACAGTCTTCTAGCACTTGCCGTACTTAGGTGTCCACTTTCCTCTTCACTGGGTGGTGTCAGAAGAATCAGGACCCTCTCTGACAACCCAGTGAGAATGAGGTCACTCTTCTGTCCTGATATCAGTGGTGGCCCAAATCCTACCTGCCAGCCCCAAGCATTCAAAAGCACTCCTATCCCACCCAGTTTCTGTGGTATCAGCAGGGACATAGAGGGAAGCCAGAGTCCCACCCACATATATCCTAACAGGGAGCCACTCCCTCCCTAGTCTCAGTGAAGGCTGAGTGGGAACTGGGAATTCTACCCCTACCCAGCAGTAACAAAGCGGCTGCAGCAGTGTCAGAGAAAGCCTGCTAAAAATGGTTCACATAACATCCAATCTCATGACATGATATCTGAAACATCCAGGTTAAATTAAAACTATTATGCATCATACCAAGAAATAGGAAAGCCACAGTGTGGATTAGAAAAGAAAATCAACACATACAAACACTGAGATGACAAACATGTTAGGAATAACCAAAAATCATTCAGCAGTAGAAATCTACAAACCGCTTTAACACACATTACAGACATATTTGAAACAAATGAAAATAGAAAGTTTCAGAAAAGAAATAAAGGAAGGAGAAAAAAAGAACCAAATGGAAATTTTAGAACTGAAGCATGCAATGATTGCAATAAAACCCCCAGTGGGCCAGGTGTGGTAGCTCATACCTCAGCACTTGAGGAGGTCACCATGGGAGGATCACCTGTGATTAGGAGTTTGAGACCAGATCCTGAGCAACATAGTGAAACCATATATCCATAAAAAAAAAAAAAAAAAATTAAAATTAAAAATATAAACAAACTCAATGGATAGATTCAACAGCAGACTAAGAATATCAGAGGGAAAAAAAGCAAAACAGACAATCCGGGACCTGTGGGGCAATAAAAAAAGTTCTACCATTTATATCATTCCTCTCCTGGAAAGGGAATAGAAAGAGGGCAGGATTGTGAACGTACTCAAAGACATAATGACCGAAAACCAGTACAGGTCCCTAGACTAACACAAATCTCTTTAGAGTCAACAGTAAAAATAGAAACAAAAACAATCCAATTTGAAAGTGAACAAAAGATCAGAAGGCTAAATTAAGGTGAACCTCAGGAAGTTTAATGCCCTGGCTATTGGAAGTCAGAGTGCCCATAAATAAAAATGAACTCTTTCATTTATGTGGGCTAACTTGGAGTTTTTTTGAGCTCAGAAAACATCTATTCAGTCAAATGCAAGGACAACAGAAAAAAAGGAGAGTGTGCATGTGATTCAAATGGCTATCTTTCCGCATATCAATTACTTTTGTTAATAGCACATTTAAATGGTGTCCTTTCCCCTGGGAACTACTTCCTTTCAGAGGATTACATTTATTAAATATAAAAGGCTGATAACAATAGCAAAAATAACAGTGATTCCACCATTGAATTTTGAGATGACTTAATGTGGAAAAATTTAGTAAGAAATACTTATTTCTTATGGGAATTTCCAAGACTGGTTTTACATTATCCATCAATCAGTGTAAATATACACCATTGCTAAAGCCTGCGTAGGTAGGTAACACTTGTGGGGAACAGCTATTAGTAATGTATTATTTTTTTGCACTGATTTCTTTGGTTAAGCTCAGCTATATATTTATTTCTACTGACAACTCAGTGTATAGCAGCCTTAAAAAGAGTTCGTGGGAGATAGCTGTTTGAATTTCACAATACGCACATTATATACCACGCTAAATAATTCCTCAAAGCTTCCCTGACAATGTCCTCAAGGTTAAGCTACCACATATGATTATTTAGAGTTTAGCTTTAAACAAAGATTTAATTAATACACATGCTGATCATTTCTTCTTATTTACTATAAATAGTCCAAAATGAAAATATCTATCATACAATGTGAGTGAAGCATAAGACTTTTAAAGACAATCACTACCCCTTCTGAAAGCACATGTAGCAAGAATAAGATGGAGTCATTTGGGACTGAGAGACACAGCTGGTCTGGTCGGTTTAGGTCCTACGTGACCTTTCACTACGTCTCCTATTCTTGCTATTTTGTACATTCAGCTTTAACCTAAAAGTGTATATCTTGAGTAGTTTACGGCAATTGATTTAGGAGATTAACTGTTGGATTGGAATGTTATTTGAGGTCATGGGTTATGGCGAGTATTGCTTGGGATGAGGGTGAATATGGTTTTTACTTTGAACTTTCATGTATAAAACTGTGATTTTGGAAATGGGAGAACAGAATAGACTTGGAGAGGCTACGCTCACTGTTCTCCAGAATTGCCAGCCTTCTGACAAAGTTTGGCGGACCTATCCCCACCTCTGCATACTGTCTGACAGTGACAGGCAACTGGACCCGTAACACTCATCTTTAGGTTCCTCTGGGGCTACTCCTCATACACAGTTCTCTATACTGACTAGGTACCAATGTGTGGGTCCAATGAATGTGTATGTGTAAACAATTTTTTTATACATATTTAGCCCAGACTCAGCTACCTTCTTGAGGCTCAAAACATAGTGATGAAAATAATTCCAAAAATGAAAAAAAAAAAAAAAAAAACCTTAAAAAGACCGACCTTTGCTATCCGGACACTGGTCTGCCTGAGGACTCGGTGTTGTCAGAACGGGGTCAGGTGCCATGTTGCTAGGCCTTCCTCTCCTGTTGACCACAGACATTCTCACAGAATATCAACATTGGACCAATTTATTCTGAGACAGTCACATGAGGCAAAACATGGCCTCTTCATTATTTTTTTTTTTAACAGAAAAAACAAGGTCTCCATCATTCACAAACTACCAAACACCACTGTTTTTCAGCAAATATAAATAACCTGCTTTTTAAAAAACCAATTATAGCTTTATTCTCATGCTAGCCACCTCTTTTGATAGATAAGATTTATTGAGATACCCACTTTTTCCCCCCCTGAAATCACCTCTAAAGTAGATGTGTCCTGTATCGTCTGGGGACTAAAGAAGTTCAATAGTATCCCTCATTTGTGTTTTTGAAAAATTTTAAACCTACAGAGAAGTTGAAAGAACAGAACAAAAACAACCATAAATCCTCTCTCTGGATTCAACTGCTAAGATTTTGCTACATTTGGTTATCTGTGTGTATATATATGTGTGTATTTAAGGTATATTACATATATTATACATGTACACAACAAATATATTTAAGTTGCAGATTTACTCCTAAATTAGTAAACATACTTTGCCTAAGAATAACAGTAATTTCTTAAATAACCACAATACCATTGAGGTAAACAGAATGAGGCCTCTTCCCACACCTAGTGCCCCAAACGTATGAATAGTTACCTTATAAGGTAAAAGGAACTTTGCAGATGTGAATAATAAGGACCTTGAGATGGGAAAACTGTCCTGCATTCTCTGGGTGGGCCCAGTCTAAATTACATGGATCTTTAAAGGTAGAAAAACCTTTCCCTGACCAAATAGAGAGAGCTGTGAGTATGAGGGAATGGAGATAGCAACACTGTTAACATAGACAGAGCCCTGGAGTCATGAATGTTGGTGGCCTTTAAAAGGTGAAGAAGGTAAGAAAATAAATTCTCCCTAAGGGCTTCCACAAAGGAATGTAGCCCCGTCAATATTTTGATTTTAGTTCAGCCAGACCCATGTCAGATTTCTAACCCACAGGACACATGTAACCTACAAATAATAAAATTGTGTTATTTTAAATCAAGTTGGGGCGATTTGTTATAGTAGCAATAAATCACATGCAATTATTTTCATCAGTATGAAAATTAACAGTAATTCCATACAATCGATATATGTGCCACATAAAAATTTCCTCTAATTGTCTCAAAACAGGCTAGGGTCCAGTGAAAGTTTGCACATTACATTTGTTTTCTGTCTCTAGTCTCTTTTAGTCTAGAACAGGAGCCCTGCCTTTGTCATGACATTGACTGTTCCATTGGGTCCAGGCCAGCTGTCTCGTCCCTTGTTCTAGATTTGACTCAGTGCTCATGATTAGATTCAAGTTAGATAATTTCTTGGCAAGGATCCTTGATAGGCAGTGATGTGTACTTTTTTTCCTTCAAAGCTTGAGTCACTCATCAGGTTGTCCGACTTGTAGTAAGGTTAAATTTGATCACTTGAGACGGTGACTGTGATTCTTTCATTGTAAAAGCTATACCTTTGTTACTGTTAGGCTAGAATCACCCTCAGTAGAGTGCAATGGCGTCACAGCTCACAACAACCTCCAACTCCTGGGCTTAGGTGATTCTCTTGTCTCAGCCTTTGAATAACTGGGACCACAGGCACCCACCAGAACACCTGGGTATTTTTTTTTGTTGTTGCAGTTTTGCTGGAGCCAGGTTTGAACCTGCCACCCTTAGTATATAGGGCCAGTGCCCTACCCACTGAGGCACAGGAGCCACCTTCATATATATATACACGTGTGTGTGTATAATTTTTTTTAATCAGAGTATTATAGCTTTCCTTGTATAGATCTTTCGCTTCTTTTGTTAGATTGTTTCCTATGTATTTTATATATATTTTTGTAGCTATTGTAAATGAGATTGCTTTCTTGATTTCTTTTGCAAATTGTTTACTATTGGAGGATATAAATGGTACTGATTTATATCAACAATGCATGTTGATTTTGTGTTCTCTATCTTTACTAAATTTATCAGTGGTAATTTTTTTGTGGAGTCTTTATAAGTTAAAACATCACTTCAGCTGCAACCATGTCTAATTTGACTTTTTCCTTTCCAATCTGGATCCCCTTTATTTCTTACTCTTGCCTAATTACTCTACTCGGGACTTTCAGTATTATCTTGAATAATAGTGGTGAAAGTCGGCATCCTTAACCTCTCCCAATCCTTTAGGGAAAAGGCCTTCAATTTTTCCCAATTCAGTAGGATGCTAGTCAAGATTTTCATAGATGGCTTTTATTATTTTGAGATATCTTTCTTCTCTACTCATTTTTATGAGTGCTTTTTATCATAAAGTGATGTTGAATTTTATCATATGTGTCTTCAACATATATTGATATAATCATGTTTTTATTCTTGATTCTATGTGGTATGTTGAATTTATTCATTTGCATCCCTGAATCTCATCTTATCAAGCAAATCATCTTTTTAATGTGCTGTAACATACAGCTTGCTAGTATTTTATTGAGGATTTTTGCATCTATGTTCACCAGTGATATTGACCTGTAGTTGTTGTTGTTGTTACTGTCGTGCCCTTGTCTGGTTTGGGTATCAAGATAGTGCTGGTCTCCTAGAATGAGTTTGGAAATATTTCCTCTTCTTTAATTTTTTAAAAGAGTATGTGTAGAGGACAGGGCCTGTGGCTCGAGGAATAGGGCGCTGGCCCCATATACCAGAGGTGGTAGGTTTAAACCTGGCCCTGGCCAAAAACTGCCAAAAAAAAAAAAAAAAAAAAGAAAAGACTATGAGTAGAATTGTTATTAGTTCTTTAAATGTTTGGTAGAATTCTGTAATGAATCTATTAGGTCCTGGGCTTATCTTTGATGGGAGACTTTTTTTTTGAGACAGAATCTTGCTATGTCACCCTCAATAGAGTACCATGGCTTCACAGCTCACAGCAACCTCAAACTCTTGGGCTTAAGTGATTCTCTTGCCTCAGCCTTCCAAGTACCTGAGACCACAGGTGCCTGCCATAAAACCCGGCTATTTTTTTGTTGCAGTTGTCCTGATTGTTTAGCTGGCCTGGGCTGGGTTCAAAACTGCCAACCTGGGTGTATGTGGCTGGCTGACTTTTTATTACAGCTTCAATCTCATTACTTGTTGAGGTTTTCTATTTCTTAGTAGTTTGATCGTTACTGGTTCTATATGTCCAGGAGTTTATCCATTTCTTCTACATTTCCAATTTGTTGGTATATAGTTTTTCATAATAGTCTCTTACAATTCTTTATATTTCTAAAGACTCAGTTATTGTCTTGTTTGTTTGTTTGTTTGTTTCTTATTTATTTGGATTATCTTTCTCCTATATTAGTTGTCTAGCTAAAGGATTATTGATTTTGTATATATTCTGCTTTGGTTATTTTTTGTCTTTATTTCATTTATTTTAGTTTTGATCTTTAGTTTTCATTTTCTTATGCTAATTTTGGGTTTGGTTTGTTCTTGCTTTTCTAGCTCTTTGAGGTTCATCTTTGGATTATTAATTTAAAGTATTTCTACTTTTTTGATATGGGCATTTATTGCTATAAATTTTCTTCTTAGGACTGCTTTAACTGCACGACATATATTTTTGGTATGTTTCATTTCCATTTTCTTTCCAAAAGTTCTTAGATTTTTTTTTCTTAATCTTTTAATTGACCCAATGGCCATTTAGGAACATTTTGTTTCATTTCTACTTTGAATTCTAGGCCAGAGAATTCACAATTAACTACCTCATTAGGGTCACTGGATTTTTGTTCTGTCATTTTGGGGAGGACATGGTTCCCTGTTTGCTCATATTTCTATGCATTGAAAGGTCAGTTATTTATTTCATTTTTTTTTTGACCAGCTTTTTTTGTTTTTTATTGAATATATTTGGATTAGCTAATCTTCTCTGCTAGGTTGTTGGTTCTAAGTGGTGCCTTAAGCCCAGGGGGTGATCTTTGATCCAGTAAATGGTGGGAGCCCCCCCAAACAGGGAAGGTCTCAAAGGGATCATCTCAGTCATGCATTATAACCTTGCAGTGGCTAGAGATTTGTGCCCCAGGGACCTGTAGAATGTACCTCATATAGTCACTCTTATTTGGTGTCTCCTTTGGCTGAGATACACAGTGGAGTTTTCAGGTGGGAGATGTCAGTCCTGTCTTCCCTGCTAGTTTTTGCCTGTCCTTTGGAATATTTCTTCCTGCAGGCAGTCACTAAGCTACCCTTTGGGTTAAGGAAAGGATAGTCCGCTTGAGGAAGCCCAAGCAGGTGAGGAAGTGAACTGACCACCTCAATTTCACTTTTTCCAATAAGGAAACTTGAGTTGAGGGGAGCTTGTTTTTATGGTTGGAACCTAGCAACATGGGGGATATGTGGAAGTCCTTACCATCTACTCAGAGTTTTTCTACTTTCCTGTGGCCCCAGGGACTGTTTCATCCTCATACTTGAGCCCTGGGTATTGTTGGAGAAGCTCTTGGTTCTTTATGTTTGTTGTTAATTTTGGAGAGGGGAGAGAAAACAGGTTGCCTGTATGCTGCCATTTTGAAACTGAAAGTGTGCAGGCATAAATATCTTTAACCATTTTTTTCTTCTCTATAAATTTTCTTTTAAGTGTGGCTTTAGATACATTTCCTATATTTTGATAGGAAGTATTTCATTTATCCATTAGTTTAAAATATTTTCTAAATTTTTATCATATTTTTTCTTTGAAATAGTTTTTTTTAGAAGATTAGTGTTTAATTTATGAATACACAAGGATTTTCTGGTTTTCATTTTCCTTTTTATTTCCAAATTCATAAGTCTCTAATTAGAACAAATACTTGATATTATTTTAGTACTTTGAGACTTTAATGGCCCAGGAAAAGGTCAATTTTGCTAAATATTCTGTGTGAGCTTGAAAAGCAAGTGAATTCTATAGTTTAGATATAAAAATGTTTCTTTATTAGTAAGCTAGGGCAATGTACCCAATTATTTGTACCCTCATATCAATATTAAATAGAAAATGATTAACTTCTTTAGTTACATTCAAATCTATATCCCGATTTTTATATATTTTATTAGTTACAAGGAGGTGTATATTTAAATTCTCTAACTATGGCTGTGATTTATATATGCTTTTGTTTTGTATATACTGAGACAATGTTGTTAGGTATATAAAAGTCTAGAATTGACATTATTACTATTCTAGTGAATTGAAGCTTTAATTATGATTATACCTCTTTATTGATAGTACTGCTTCTTACTACTGTACTAGAATAGCTACATTAGCTTTCTTTTGGTTAATATTTGTATAGTTTTCTTCATGCTTTTACATTTGATCTTTTTTAAAAAATATTTTTTAATTTAAAATATAAGAAGCATAGTTTTTTGATATTTTAAAAAATCTTTTACATATAAGCAGGGTAGGTTTTATGATATTTTTAAAAACCCCACCTTGTACTCTTTGTTAATTAGATTGCTTAGTCTATTTATATTAACTGTAATTGATAAGTATATTTGAGTTCAAACCTACCCCGTTACTCTTTGCATTGTATTTGTTTACTTCTTTTGTGCTCTTTTCCCTCCTTTTTTGCCTTCTTTTAGATTATTTTCTCATAATTTATGTTGCCTGCTTTGTTACACTGATAATTACATATTCTTTTTTTTTTATTCTTTTGGTATTTACACTAATGATTACATTCCCTGACCTATTAAAGTCTAATAAAAACTAATTGAATTTCCCAGACAATGCAAAGCCATGGGACTATATTGACTTGACACATGCCATTCTTGCCTTAAGTGTTATTATTAACACATATTTTAAATTCTATAGAACATTTATTTCATTTTATAAAGTCAATGTTCATTCAGATTTACCTTTATTGCTTAGTCTTTTCATTGTTCTTTCTTGCTACTGTATCTCAGTGCTGCCTTATTGGATCATCTTTTATGAGGGGACCCTTATGGAGTGTCCTTGAAAAAGTTACTGACAAAATAGTACTTGTAAAGAAATGATTATGTAATATTGCAGGAATATAGAAAACAAAAGAGTTGGGAAGAGTTACATTTGGAGAACTGATAGGAAAAATAGGGGCCTCTGTAAGAGGGTTTCTTACACCTGAGATTAAAGGTTTAATATACTTAGATCACCCAAGAATAAGAGTCAAGTTTAAAACTTTCAGATGAAGCATCAACTTTAGAAGAAATTGTCTTTGAACCATGAGAGAAGTTGGTCCAATAGCAGTGTTTTAGACTGCCATGTTGTAAGTACAATTATTCCATTCTGATTGCTCTCCACCCTCAACAATTTATACATGAGCCCCCCAAATGAAAAGGCTATACTAAGAAGGGAAAAAAGGCAATATATTTATTTTAGATCCTTTTAAAACATGGTTCTGAGGCAGAGAATTGTAAAATTTGAATTTCACCTTTTATACTTCCAAGATATTTTGTCTTAATCAATCCCCTTCACTGTGATCTTTTCATTTCCTCAGCTAAATGATGAATGTAATGAGAGGGCATACTTTATTGGGTTGTTGTGAGGAGTAAGTGAAATTATCTTCATGAAGTGATAACGCTTTGCTTTGAACTTAGCAAATGCTCAATAAACATTAGCCTGTCATACCCATACGGTCTTTGAAGGAGATTGATAACAGAGGGCAGACCTTCAGCAGGGCAGTAGTTTGAATAGAATGATTTATAGAATGCAGCTTCAAAGACAGACTTTTCTACCTAGTCTGGTAAATATAACTGACAGCCTCAGAAAGAAGTGATAGAAATGGCCTGAGTCAGGCTGCCAGTAGGAAGACAGAAATAACACGTGAAGAAATGGTGGGAACATTAAGATGAGGGAAGAGAAAGGTTACAGTTTGTGTGTGTGTGGTGTGTATGTGTGTGCATGCGCACAGAAGCACACGAGATACCTCAGACCTAGAAAGGAGGGCTTGGGAACTAGTTTTACAGACATTCTGCTGTGGAGGTTGAGTCAGGGAATTATTTTTCTGTGAATGCCAATTTCTTTTCATTACTTTTCAAATTAGTGGAATGGGAGAGAACATCAGCTACACAGTACTACATATGAAGATAACCTAACACGTGGCAGAAGAAACCAAATACAGCAGCAGAAACCTTTGTCTCCTTTGGCTCATGTGTGCAGTCTAAAGAGACAGAGGGCAACCTGAATGGGAAGACCTTAATACAACAGAGAAGAATTTAAACAGGTAGTGGATGGTATCGGTGCCCTTCTAAGGCTTTGAGGCTGTATGTGACCCTCCATTCCTCCAATTGTGGTTCCTTGACTAAATTAAACTTCACAGAACAAATGCCTTTATTAAAATTTGCATTAGTGAAAAAGCTGCACTCAAGGATCCAGAAAGCCACACACGGGTCCAAGGATGCAGGTTCCTCACTCCCACACGATATTGTCTAGTGCCCCCATCTACCAGCTGCTGTGTGTAATAGTTGGTATTAACTCACAGCCGTTCCCTTTTTCCAGGAGTGGCAAAACTGGAGCTCTCTCACCTGGAAGGCTAGCCCTGACTCACCCAGACCTGGGCCAACTGGCGTGAATGTTTACATGGCTGCTCCCTTTGCTTAACATGGAACTAATTTGGTCTAATTTTTTCTCAGAGTCCCCCATTGTGATGTCAGAATGAAACTAGTCTGTAAATGAAACCACTTGCTGACCTATTCTTCTCCTATCACTTTGTTATTATAAGACATCACTTGAAAAAGAATTCTAATCTCAGTATCTACTTCTCAGAAACCCAATCTGAGATAAAAGGAAATACAAAATTAAATCCTAGTAGCCTTGAAGACAAATGAATGTGGTTAGAAACCTTTTTTTTTAAAAAATTGAGCATTCTCTATCATTCACCACATAGAAATATTCTAAAATAATAGTTTATGGGCATCATTTCTACTCTCCAATTATCCATAGTCTTGAAAGGTATTAAAAATATCTTTTGGTTTTTCTTATTAATGGTGATTTCTCTTCGATACTCTGCTCTGCACTTGAGGATCACAGTGCTTAGTCTCCAGCTGGAAGTGATAGTCTTGATGTCTCTGTGGGTTTGTCAAATAATGAAAGCAATAAGTGCTGACAATTCTTGAAAACTCTTCTGTCCCAATAGGTGTTAGAAATCCTCACATAGGTTAACTCATTTGATCCCCCAAACTGCCGCACAAGGTAGTGCTCATTATTATCTCTGTTTTAAAGAAGAAATTGAAATACAGTGCTACTAAAGGAAAGTTATCTGGGTCAACAATGTAAATAGAAGTGTCAGGATTCAAATCCAGACAGAATCCAAAGATCATGTTTTTAATCAGTGCTCTACTATAATCCCTAGACTCGAAGATGGCTGGAGTGAGAGGAACATGGCTCCATACTTTTGGTTCCCTGTTCCCACCTATGGAGGAAAATACATCAGTTTCCCATAGAGTCCTTCTCCCACTCAGACAGATTTTCTGGTGGGAAGATAACGTGTTTATCTATGAGAAACAAATATATGAGATAATATGTTATCTTACATGACAAAAAGACTTCATAGCTGTGATTAAGTTAAAGAGCTTGAGATAAAATGATTATTCTGGATTATCTGTGTGAGTTTATTATAACCATGAAGGCTTTTTTGTTTGGTTTGTTTTTTGAGACAGAGTCATACCCTATCGCCCTGGGTAGAGTGCCATGGCATCATATTTCACAGGAAGTTCAAACTGTTAGGTTCAAACAACCCTCATGCCTCAGCTTCCCAAGTTACTAGAACTACAGGCGCCTGCCACAATGCCTGGCTAGGTTTTCTATTTTTAATAGAGATGGGGTCTTGCTCTTGTTGATGCTGGTCTCGAACTCCTGAACTCAAAATATATACAGCCTCAGCCTCCCAAAGTGTTAGGATTATAGGCGGGAGCCATGTGCCCAGCTATCACAAAGGTTTTTACAAGAGGAAGGGAGAGGCAAAAATGCAAGAGTCAGAGAATCAGAGGGACACAGCCCAATGTTGCTGACTTTAAGATGGAGGAAAGGCTTCAAGGCCAAGCAATGCTAAGGCCCTCTAGAAGCTAGAAAGGGCAAGGAAGTGGATTCTCCCTAGAAATCTAGAAAAAACACAGTTCTGCCCACATCTTGATTTTAGTCCATGGTCAATATTAGACTTTTAACCTTCAGGTTGCGTTTTAAGTCATTTACTCTGTGTTAATTTGTTATAGCAGCAATAAAAAACCAATAAAGAGGTTGAGATGATGCGTGTGATGCACTGATCATAGTGCATAACTAGAACATAGACCTAGTCTTCAAATATTACATATGAATATTATTATTACTGTTTTAATTTACTATTAATGATACAATTTTGAATGTCTGAGAGGACATTAAAGAATTGGGCTTGAAATAGCGATAATACAAAAACAATGGGAAGCAAAACAACACGGCAAAAATATGATAACGGAATAACACAAGGTTTGTCAAACAACAGGTTTTGGAGAAACTTTAATAGCAAATGTTATTCTGCTGGAAATCTTTACAGTTGGTGATATGTTGGAAGCTTTTGTTCTAAGAATTCAATCTGATGGATAATTAACTGACGGGGGAAAAGCTCAAGAAAAGAACACTGGCTCTGGTATTGTACTAACAGCATGAACTGTTCAGGAAGCGTAATATGAGAAGAAATAATGGCATGAATAGAGAATGAGTCTCCTGAGGGGTGAGCCTGCCTCTTACCCACTTTTTGGGTGCATCTAAGAATGTGTGTGACAGTGCTGATCACCACATATATATTAATACTAGTTTAATAAAGAAATAAACCCTTTAGAGAAAAGTCTCAATAAGACATGACCTGTGTCTCCAATGTAATTGCAAACTCTCCAAGTTCTGGAACAACATTTAATACCTTTCTTGTATTTTTAGTGCCTACTAGGTCACTGTTTTCACTAATGCTGAAAAAAATATATGTCTTCTGTGTGCTTTTTATGCTTTTATTTCAACTCAATAAAAAACTGGAGCTCTGTATGGAAGCCAGATGAAAGACACCTGATTTACCAGTAATGCGGTAATGACGGAATCTGTATATGTGAGTCAACAAATTTTAGTATTTTAGCATTTTAACATAGTTTGCATGTTAAAAAGCTCTGAATATGGATGATCCAGGGAGTGCTGTCACTGCCTAGAATCTGAATCTCGAACTTCTTACTTCTTGACCAGGCTCTTCATTCTCATAATAGACAGATTAAGCAACTGATAATTATTAACATTTTTCTTTTAAATCACAAACCAGGAAATAGATCTATTTTCAACCCGACTATGATTACTCATTAGCAAATGTTTCTAATAATATAAATCTTAAGGAGGCAGATACTGAAGAAGTGAAAGTATTTGAAATAATAATTTAGAAAAAAAATTAAGATACCATTTGTGTATCAGAAAAGATTGAAATGCTTTTATTTGTTCCTAGGAAAAGAAACCTTATCTCTTCCCACTCATTAAATCATATGATTGCACACTTGGTCTTTTCAGAGTTCGCAGATGTCATGCAGTTTTAATATGATATTTATTTGTGTGTGTATTTTGGGAGAGGTGTGCTTGCTAATAAATTTAAGACAGCATGGCTGCATTTTATATGGCACATAACCTCAGTACTGTGAAATATTGTCATGGTTACCTGCAAAGCAACAGGATGTATGTGGGTGAAAGATGAGGTTCAAACAGTGTAAGAATAGGCTCTTTAACAGAAACCAAGATTATGGACAAAAAGAGAAAGGTGGAGAAAGGTAGGAAGAAGTAAGAGCAGATTGATGACCGGCCGGGTTGAATGCCAGGCTCTGGCTAAATAAATGATTAGTTTTTCTATAGCCATGACCTGAGAATTATTAGTTTCAAGTGGCTCCAACTCAGGGCTTGCTTCCTTTATGGAAGTGATCCCACAACAAATTTGCAGAAAGCGAGATAAAAATACATTAGGAAAATAAGAGAATTAATAAAGAAAATGATGAATGTGTTCATTAGGAAACGATGTGGTCCCCTTATTTCAGGCATTTGGAGATTATTGAAACCCTTAATAATCCAGTTTGTAAGCATTGGTACATGTACCTAGACTATTTAGCCACTTTTCTGTTTACAGTGTTTTGTGATGATAATTTGTTTTTGATAAGCCTTAACCTAAGAAACAAAATTTCTTTCTATGCCTATTAAACATCTTAGTTATTGCTTAGATTTGTCAAGCAAATATGTTCCAGCTCCACCCAGGTAAACCTAAAGGATGTGAATTGATTTGACTTGTTATTTGTAATTATTTCTTTATAGTTTCATTTTGTTTCTTACTTTCCACTTGCTTGGTCACAGAGCAATATCCTTTTATTATTTTTATAGAAATGAGAAAATGTCTAAAAGGAACTGGTATTATTTGAAGCCTACAAAATTCAATAATAAATTTAGCAACCATCTATCTAGCCCTTAGTAAGTGCCAAGCTAGGTAGCGGAACAATAAAAACTAATAAAATATGACCTCTATCGTTATGAATCTTATATGAGTGAGAAAAATGTCACATGCACCAAACAGACTAAGAGACAAATGTGATGAACCCCTCATTAGGCCTAGGAACAAAGGGATTTGGACCTAGGGAAGACTGAGCAATTAAAAAAAGACTAAGATTGTCAACAAGATTTGTATTCATTTTTTAACTTAATTTTTAGTAAATCACAACTGTATACATTTATGGGGTACAATGTGATGACTTGATATAGATTGTGGAATGCTTGAATTAAACTAATTGACATAACCATCACCTCACTTACTTATTTTTGTGCTAAGACATTTGTAATATACTCTTAGTTGTTTTGAAATGTACCCTTGCATTGTGTGCATTAGGTGAGATCCCATCAAATACTCTCTCTCCACTTGCCCTACCTTTTCCCCTCCCCTCTTTATTTCTGAATGATCTTTGTGTTCTATCATTTATATGAAAGTGTAAGTGTTTATATATTGGTTTCATAATAGTACTGAGTACATTGGATACTTCTTTTTTTCCATTCTTGAGATACTTTACTAAGAAGAATATGTTCGAGCTCCACTCAGGTAAACATAAAAGACATAAAGTCTCCTTTTTTCTGGCATAGTATTCCATGGTATACATGTACCAATAGTTGTTAATCCATTCATGGGTTGATGGGCATTTAGGCTGTTTCTACGACTTAGATAAACAAGATTTTTAAAAACAAATCTATGACACAAACTGGTTTACTATTCTTTTAGTGAATATGAAAATTGATATTTAAAACAAGTTTATGATCATCTTATATTAGTGATAATGTAAAACTAGGATCATCCTGTCACTCAAAGAAAGCAGCAAATTCTTCATGAAAAGTATTGAGTCCTTTAATGTGTTGATTCCAGTTAACTTGTTTACTTCTGTAAACAACCTCAGATTAATAGTTCATAATGGGTAATTATTTCTCTTCCCTTTCTATAGGCCTAAAATTGCTTTTAAAATATGTTTGATATAAAAATAAATTACCCAATAAAATGAAAAGAAAATTTCCAAAAACCATAAAACTTTATGAAATAGGAACCAATGTATGAAGATATTATTTCCATGAGGTTCAGTTAATTTTTTTTCTCTGATAATTATTTTAGTCATATCATCACTGCATTTATAATTGAAGCTAAAAATGTATAGATATGAAACTGGTAAGAAAGCCGCCATGATTTTTCTATTCCCAGATGAAACACCTCAAGATGCAGCAGGACAGTTTTCTCCAGGGTCCAATTATAACAGAGCCAATTATGTCTTGTGGTGCATTCACAGTTCCTTATAATTCTCCTACATGCCCATGGAATAAAACTCTGCAGGTGTATGTGTTGGAATTTACTAATATGTACTCCAAATATTGCTTTATCCATCAACAGAACTTTATATCCAAAAAGGAAATGGGAATTAAGATGTGCTTCATTTTCTTTTCAAATAATGTTAAATTTACAGACATGTTAGAAAGTGGTCTGCTGACTCAGATTAAGCCAGGCTCCTTACAGAACTAATAAAGCTACATATTTTCTTCGAGATACATTTTTGTTCTTAAAAAAAAACAATTACGATTGCCTTTCTTTGTTCTACTAGAAGTACTAAAAAAAAAAAAAGAAAGAAAAGAAAGAAAGAAAAAAGAGAGAAAGAAAAAAGAAAGAGGGAAAGACATCTTTAAGAGTTAGAACATAAAATCTCATTTTTAGCCTATGGACCCCAAATCTATAGCATTATTGTGAATGTGTTGTGAACAAAAACAAATACATCAGTGTACACTACATGCTCCCAGGTTCTCATGATGGAAAAAGATCCAGAGACATTTGCAAAGGAGAGACCATTAGGAACTTTTAGTGTGAGTTTTCTTTAAAGTGAATTGAGCTGTCGTTCTTTTTTCCTATAAATAAAACCTTACTGTTTTAATGCCAACTGCTTTCCCCCCTCAGAATATAATTTATAATAGAAAGAGAATTCTCTTTTTGAAGGATACGTTTTTTTTCTTTTTTGATAACACTAAGCCTTCTAATTCTCGCCCTGTCTTTCCAGAACATACAATGAGGGCATTCCATAATAACCAGAATATTTAAAAACTTATTAACAAGTATTTTTCAATAGATTTAGAATCTTACTTTTAGAAGTGAAAGAAATTTAGAAGTCCTTTAATTTTATTAGTCGTTTGCTGGAGACCCACAAAAATTAATTGTCTAATATCTCCTATGAGGGTCAGAAATGATACTAAGATCCTCTGATGGACTTTCATTTCTTATTTTAGGGGGGAAAAACACTTCAATCAGGCATCTGGGCACATTTAAACAAAGGCAGCAAAAACATATGCTATTACCTGTTCTGAATTAACAGGTTAGACTGACAACTTAAGCTTCATTTCTCTGTCCCCAGTCTTAGTGACAGTGATACAGGGTTCCTTCATTCAGGGTTGGATTGGGACCTCTGTTTTCTAGGCCTGGGAAAGCTCAGAAATCTGTCTCATCACAGACCTCCATCTGTAGGAACAAACAGCCCTTCCCAGGCCAAATTCTCTGGCTCTAGGGAGGTCACAAAAAAAAAAAAAAACCTGATGGGTATCTCATCTGGGTGGTTCCTCCGGGAGTAGGGAGCATACATCCTACTGCCTCGTTTGGGGCAAGGACTGTAAGGACCACATTCCTTTGCTTATTTTAGTATTGTTTTCTGCCTGCAGGCTCCTGGCCACTCGTCACATGTTCTGGACACACATTCCATCTTCCCCAAAGCCCTGCCCATAGAATAGGAAGAGTAGTATATAAACTCCTATAAGGGCCACAGGGACTGCCCACTTGTTTCCCCCTCCTCCATTGCAAGAGGTTCTATTCCCTCTCTTTCACTTATCTATCTCTTTTATCTTTCAATAAACTCTGTCTTTTCACTTATTTGCATGGTCTGTGGTTTCGTTCTTCAAACCCCCAAGATCAAGGACCACCCAACACTGAGAAATTCTAGCTACAATAGAATTCTTAAGGTGTATATTACGACTACACCAACAAGGAGAACAGAAAGTGGGGAGAACAGCAGACAAGAGGTTTTATCAAAGATTTAGAGGATAGAAGTAGATTAAACTGTCAACAGGGAGAGCAGGCTGTGGGAATCCATTGCACAATTCTGACAGAGGAAATGAAGAGGAGGGACTCCAGATTTGAACAAGGAATGTCATGTCTTTCTGAGCACTAGGCACTCGACACCCCCTCCCCTCCCCAAACCTCCACATGCAGAACAGTTGTGCCAGCATGTACCCAGGGAACCCTCCAACAGAGTGTAGTTCTCTGAATAGCTCAATAGAACACTCTGGCAAGAAGTAAAAGTACTAGTTTGGATGTTGACACTTCACTGTAAATCTTTTTTAATTCTAAAATTTAAGGCATACATGGTGGCATAAAAGCCAGGCCCCTCACTCATTATTCTTAAAGGAATCAGTGAACGTATTCTGTGTTCATATATAAAGAACACTCCTTCCTCTTCCCTTTTATTTATGAAGCAATAATCAAGATATTAGTTATATTCTCATTCTGAACTTACAATCAAAGTATTTGAAAGGAAAAAAACAATCCAAAAAATAAAAAGACTGTCTCAAGGAAAAAAATAAGGTAATTTGCAGAACACAAGATGACATTAAAAATATTGTTTACTCTCTTTAGAGACATTCACTCCGATAGTGCCTGTATGAAAAATTAGTATGATTTTCAAACGTAGCAATTCACAACAGAAAAGCTGTGAAAATAAAATATATAACTGACAGAGATAAATCTCATGTGATATTTGGAAAAGTAAATAAAATCTCACAGAATGTAGACCAAAAAAGAACATGGAGCAGAAAAGGTAAATAAGAAAAATCTAAGAAATGAATGATTGATCTAGGAATTCTAATATTTGGCTAAAGGGAATTCAAATAGGGACTAAATTAGAGAAAATGGCAGGAGAAATTACTAAAGCGGGGGGGGACATAAAGGAGACAAACAAGCATTTAAGTTGAAAATTCTGATGGAAGGCTCATGTAGATGAATCAAAAGAGACCTCAGGGGAAAGAGAGAGGAGTATTAGAAACTAAGCGTGGTGCGTGTGCCTGAGAGAGCATGAGAGTGAGAGAGATTGACTTGAGGATACGCTTTGGCAAAATGATGGATTAACTAAAAATGATTAAGACATTGCATTCAGAAAATGGTGAATTTGAAGCAAAATAAAAATAAAAGGAAGTCCGAGGGTAACTGCAGGCCTGGAGAGTAATCTGTCCAAATCAGAGCAGCAGGATGAAAGTTTCCTGGAGGGTATTTCTGGTGGGAAAAAAGTTCAAAACAAAACAATATCATTGTACAATTGGAAAACATTGATGATATGAAAAAAATAATGTCGGTAATCAAGGTGACAGATAGGTGTGTAGGTGTTGAGTCACAGCACCTAAATGCTGGGGCAGTTGTTTGTGTTCTTGGCTCTTGGTGTGCTCTTGACAATGGCTTTCTAAGCAGCTGCCTGCGTCCTAAGATGTCAGGGTTTTAGGCAGCTGCCTGTGTTCTCGGTTTTTGGAGCACACTTGGGTAAAAAAGACACTCCAAAGTAAGGCAAGCATGAAACAAGTTTATAGAGAAAGACAAAGATAAATTTCCAGAGTAAGAGCAAGATTTGACTGAAGAATGACCACAGCTACCAAAAGAGAAGCAAGCATGAAATGAAGTTTATTATGGAAGAGAAAGGTTTACAGAGGAAGAACACGACTGGCTTTACAAAGCAAGATAGGTTTGCCACAGAAAATGAACAGGCCCCTTTTTGTGGAAAAAAGGCTCTGGTCATGGTATGAGGTCCTGTTTTATACTGTCTGGATTGGGTCCTCCTTGTGGGTCATCATGGAACCACTTTGATGGGCAGTTAGTGACAAGATAATTAGCCTTAGGTTACTCCAGGTCACTTTCCTAATCCTAGTGTGCCTGCACTGCCTGGCCTCCCTGGCCTGCCAAGTGGAGGATTTCCCAGATTATTTTGCAGTTTAGAAGAGTACCCCCTTCCACCAGTTGTGGCAGTTGCTTGGTGCAAGATTAAAATGAGGCAGCGCTAAGATGGGTCTTCTCTTGTCCTTCTTTCCAAGTGGAGCAATTGTTTGAGGCAGCACCAAGGCAAGGCACCCTTAGGTTTCTAGGAGAGTCTTAGAGGTCCCAGGCTATTTCTTTGACAGAGAAACTAAGAAAATGTTGGAATTTGGGTTATATTTTGAGATTAGAACTGAATAGGATTTCCTAGAAGACCAGATATTCCACAATTTAAACCATATAAGAGAGGGCCTGGTGTGGTGGCTCACACTTATAATCCTAACATTCTGGGAGACTGAGGTGGGTAGATCACCTGAGCTCGAGACCAGCTCTGAACCAAGAGCAATACCTCATCTCTACTAAAAATAGAAAAACCAGCAGGGTGTTCTGGTGGGTGCCTGTAGTCCCAGCTACATGGAAGGCTGAGGCAAGAGGATTGCTTGAGCCCAAGAGTTTGAGGTTGTGCTCAATATATGCAGACGTAAGTCCAAATTAGAGTAAAAAATTTGTGGGCTTCAAGAGGAATAAAATTAAAGAACAAAATTAAGATTATAATTAAGGAATAAATGAAATTATTAATATTAAAAATACAGAGGATAATTTAAGGTAAGTGTAGCTTTTTTTTTTTTTTTGTTAAATCATAGCTGTGTACATTAAATGCATTCATGGGGTATAATGTGCTGGTTTTATATACAATTTGAAATACTTTCATCAAACTGGTCAACATAGCCTTCATGGTATTTTCTCATTTTCTTGGTTATTGTGTTAAGACATTTATATTCTGCACCTAGTAAATTTCACATGTACCCTTGTAAGATGCACCGTAGGTGTGGTCCCACCAATTACTCTCTCTCCATCGATCCTCCCCCCTCCCTCTTCCCCTTTCCCCTTCTTCTTGGGCTATAACTGGGTTATAGCTTTCATAAGAAAGTTATAAATTTTCATAGTAAGACTGAGTACATTGGATACTTTTTCTTCCATTCTTGAGATGTTCCAGCTCCATCCATGTAAACACGTAAGAGGTAATGTCTCCATCTTTCTTTAAGGCTGCATAATATTCCATGGTGTATATATACCACAATTTATTGATCCATTCTTGGGTCAATGAGCACTTGGGCTTCTTCCATGACTTAGCAATTATGAATTGGGCTGCAATAAACATTCTTTGTTATAATGTGATTTTTGGTCTTCTGGATATATACCTAGTAGAGAAATTGTAGGATCAAATGGCAGGTCTATTTTTAGATCTCTAAAAATCAATAAATCTAAAGATCAATAATGTGATTATTGATCCATTTATGAGTTGATGAGCACTTGATCTTTGGGCTGCAATAAATATTCCGGTACAAATACCTTTGTTATAATGTGATTTTTGGACTTCTGAATACAAACCTAGTGAAGGAATTGTAGGATCAAATGGCAGGTCTATTTTTAGTTCTCTAAGTATTCTCCAAACATCTTTCCAAAAGGAATGTGTTGGTTTGCATTCCCACCACCAATGTAGAAGTGTTCCCTTTTCGCTACATCCACGCCAACATCTCTGGTTTTGGTATTTTTATGATGTGGGCTAATCTTACTGGAGTTAGATGATATTGCAAAGTAGTTTTGATTTGCATTTCTCTGGTGATTAAGGATGATGAGCATTTTTTCATGTGTCTGTAGGCCATGTGTCAAGAAAATGCAGGGAAAACTCTTGAAGAAATCAATCTAGGTGAATATTTTATGAGGAAGACCCCTCGGGCAATTGAAGCAACATCAAAAAAACACTACTGGGACCTGATCAAACTAAAAACCTTATGCATAGCCAAGAACACAGTAAGTAAAGCAAGCAGACAACCCTCAGAATGGGAGAAGATATTCACAGGTTATGTCTCTGACAAAAGTAACTAGAATCCACAGAGAACTCAAACGTATTAGCAAGAAAAAAAATAAGTGAGCCTATCTCAGGGTGGGCAAGGGACTTGAAGAGAAACTTCTCTGAAGAAGTATAGCTTTTCTACAAAAAGAGAAACGAAAAAGGATATCATAAACTATAGGAAAAAGCAAACTAACAACCAAACTTTATAAAATATGCATGATCAAAATATAAAACTAACTAAAAAGTGGTGTTAGTTTGAGTTATTCATTTAACTATTCATTCATTCATGTAACAATAAGCCCCTATTATATATCCGGCATTATTACATATGTGGAAAAGTAATAGTAAAGAAAACACATATATCTTTTCATTAAGTGAAAGAGGTGGACAGTAAACCACCAGCGATATGTAACGTAGTGTACATTGCAGTAACCAAAGCACAGTCAAAAAAAAAAGAAAGCGAAAAGGATGGTCAAAATGTCTTCCTTGAGAAAATGACAATTAAGGAGAGATATGAATTAAGGAGGGTGAGAGTCGCCTAGGTATACATTTAAAAAGCTGTTCCAGAAAGTATAAAAGTCTTGATGCAAGAATACGAGCTAGTGTCAAGAAAGCAACTGTGAGCGGGGTCTAGTGAGTGAGAAGCAATGTAAAAAGGCAAGGTGAGGGGAAGAACTGGGTGCCAGAGCCTGCAACATTGTGCCTTTTATTCTAAGTGGAACTGGGAAATTCATGGAGAGTTCCAGGCAGGAATGACATGATCTGATTTACGGTTTGTAAGTATTAGTTTGCATTGTAGAGATATTATGAGGGTGGACAAAGAGTGGAAACAGGATAAAATTAGGAGGTAGTGGCAGCAATCCAAGTGAGTATAGTTATGGTAATGGTATAGCAATGATGTTGAGAAAATATTGGATTTGGGTTACAAATCATATGTAAAGCTGGTAGCATTTGCTAGGAGGCCAGACATTTAATGCGAAAGAAAGAGCCCAGTCAAGTATATCTTTAAGATTTCATTTTAACAACTGTAAATGGTGATGGCATTTATCAACATGAAGAAGAGCAGGAGGGATCTGGCTTACACATGAGCACCTTGCTATTAAGATTATTTCCACTGCTATGGGTTTCAGGAACTGATTTGGAAAAGCACAACCACAGCCTGACTCCTAACACTTAAGCTGTATCTTTCTTTTCCCCATGGCAATCCATACAGAAAACTATTGTTACTGTCTGAATTGTGGAAAGACATGGAAACAAGCATATTCTGGGAAAAGAGGACATCTGTTACTATTTAAAAATCTGATCAATATACATGTACGCATAAATACATAGGCACGTGGGTCTAAGTTACATACATATTCTTTTTAAAGCATCCATGAAGCATGTATAAAAATTGAGTATAAAATGATATCTTAGTTTGAGATCTTCAAAAGCAGAGCAGGAGACAGAAATTTGGATGCCTGTGATTTATTTAGAAAATACTATTGCAGGGGAGGAAATCCAAGGGGTTAAGGAGTGAGGGCAGTGGGGTATGAATAGGAAGGGGTTACATGTGGTAGACGTATACCATGGAGTAGCACTGAGCCACAGGGAGTGACCTCCGTACATTCTAGATTTTAGCATGATGGTGAAGGAGATGTTTGGAGCATAATTTCACCTGTATTGCTTGTACATTGAGATGAGATAGCTGGGCTTTCATACCTCTCTATTGGACAGGCATTGAGTGATTGTGGGCTGCCCTGGAAAGGAGGGGCCTAACCACTTGGATGAGGTTGCCTCTGACTAAGGCAATTCTTGAGGCTAAGGACAATTGTTTTGAGAAGAGATCATCTATGAACTGTAGCAGTATGGTCAGAGTTATACACATAAGTAAATTTATTTTATGAAGTATTATCATTATTAAACAAGAGAGAACAAAGACATGTCATTTATTCAATCTAAGAAATTTGAAATAAAGACCAAAGTAAAATACCCTCCCCAGACATTAACCACAATGCAGTAGAATTTTATGAATAAATCTACTATCTACTTATTGATGTTTTCCCACATTTTAAACAACTCTGTTGAGGTATAATTTACATATAACAAATAATAAATTCTTAAAACTACACAAATGCTAAGTTTCAATACGTGTATATCCTCACGAAACTATCACCATAATCCACAACTTTGTCACTTGCACCCAAACATTTACAGCAGCACAATTCACAACTGCAAAGATATTAAACAACCCAAGTGCTCATCAATATATGACTGGATTAATAAAATGTAGTATATGGATACCATGGAGTACCACTCGGCCATAAAGAAAATGGTGATTGAGTACCTTTTGTAATAACCTGGAGAGAACTGGAGACCATCCTTCAAAGTGAAGTATTGTAAGGATAAAAAAACAAATACCGTATGCACTCAGTACTAAATTGGAACTAGTCAATCAACTGTTACATGCACACAGGGGAGCAAAACTCAGTGGGAGTCAAGTAGGCAGGAGGGGGAGGAGCGGTTGTGCAAATTCAGACCTAACTGGTGCAATGCACGTGTTTGGGTGAAGGACACCCTTATAACTTTGACTTAAAATGTACAGAAGTAAATTATATAACCAAATGTGTATATCCCTGTAATATTCTGAAATTTTAAAAAATGAACAAATTTTCATTTTGCTGTCACCCCCAACTTTTCTCCATGTCATTTTGTAATTCCTCTCTGACCCCCAACCCAGTTAACCACTGCTCTGATTCTGTTATTGTAGATTTACAATTTCTAATTAATTAATTAATTAACTGACTTTTGAGAAAGACCCCTGCTCTGTCACCCCAGGTAAAGTACAGTCGTATAATTAGAGTTCTAAACTCCTGAGCCTAAGCCATCCTCGTGCCTCAACCTCCCGAGTAGCTGGGACTATAGAAAAAAATTTTTTTTTAAATACACAAATGATAAGTTTCTCTACAGGGTCTTGCTTTTGCTCAGGCTGGTCTTGAACTCCTAACCTCAAGTGGTCACCCTGCCTTGGCCTCACATAGTACTAAGATTAAGGTGTGAGCCACCATGCCTAGCATGAAAAATATATATTTAAAATAAACTTGATAGTTAAATATTAGAAAAATATTAATAATGGAGAAACTAAACAGTCACTGAAAACATCCTTACCTCTTTCTTTTCTTTGTGGTCCATTCCCTCTCTTCCCAAATAATTCATTCCCCAAGTCGTTAGGGATGCAGACAAACGTAGATGTCTGCAGTGGGATTGGAAGGGAAATAACCAACCGCGGGATGTCGGCCTAACCAGTTGTAGTGGTGGCCTTGTGTCTGAAGTCAGAACCTAACCAGGGTGAGAAGAGTGTCTCTTTAACAGTATGTGGCCCAGTATGGCGTGTCAGAACTCAAGCAAAATAAAAATAAAGAGAGCATCACCCAGAAGGATGGCTCAATATAGGATAGAGTGTCATGGCCCAAGCCAGGGGAGGAAGACAGTTGCACACTGGGAGGCTGAAACTGATGGAGCATGAGCATTCATGCTGGCAAAGTGGGGGAAGCCTTCGTGAAGAGTCAGATCCCTGAAGGGAGAGGAACATATCTATATGGAAGGGAAAATTGTAGATGGGCAAGACATAGGGGATTGTTTAAATAAGTAAATGTGTTAATCATATGGAAACTAGATTCCTCAAAATCACAGAAGGGAGATAGAAATACTGAAAGGGAGAAAACTGAAATAAACCCTGTGATGCTGAATTGGAACTGATGTGTCAGTGTAAACTAAGGGTTTCCCATAGATTGATGCATAGGCCAGTAAGTATGCATGCGAGTTATATGTGTGTGCATTTATACATGGATATGCACACAGATTCCTTAGTTTTTTTCACTGTTTGGATCAGTGATATCCCAATAACATAAGTAAACCAAGAACTCTGATCTTGGTTTCTCAAAACTATCTCTACTAATAGTAACCAGGTAGAAATGATATTTTTTCTGAAGCAAGAAAACCATGTGGTAAACCTGGAATATCATATGTCAGAGACAAAGAATTGCTCAAAAATTAAGGGGCTATGTTAAGCAGACACAAGAGGCAGCGTCAAACAGTTCACGGTCATCATATCTGAACAACATGAACAGACTAATAATGATAGCAATGGATTATAACCCATTACATAAAGTGGGAAACTGTGGATTCATACCAAAATAAATCAATTAAATAATGAATATGAATAATTGAACGTATAAGATATCGGATGCTTATGTAACTTTTCCACACAAAATATTTATTAACTGTAAAAAGAAAAGAGTAACTTTATAGTGGATAATTGTGGTATATATCAACGCAATTGAGTGGTCCAAGTGAGCCATAATTTGCGAAGGTAAAAATTGAAATCACATGTCCCCTGAAAGAAGGATATCCCCATTTCTGTTTTATTCCTGCCACAAAGATATAATCTGAATCCAATCATAAGGAAACATCAAACATATTTGAATTAAGAGGCATTCTACAAAATTATTAGCAACTACAGGAATGCCACGGTCACAAAAATCAAAGAAGGACTAAGGATGTCTTAGTCTTCTTGTGTTAACATTCTAAAGAGATAAGAATGTCAAGTGCAGCCAGAAATTACAAACTGAGTCATTTTACAAAAAAAAAAAGACATTTTTGGAACAAGTAGAGATGCTTGAATAAAGTCTAAGGATAAGATGGAAAAATGCATCAATGTCAACTTCTAAATTTTGCTGGTTATAGTGTGGTAATATACAGAGAAAGTCCTTGTTTATACAAATTGTACCATAGAATACTTGAAATGGATAGTACATCAACTTAGAAAATTTGCTTTAAAATAATTCATTCCAAAAGCTTCCTTTCCTGTGAATTTTTATTATTTCAGATCAAAAAATATAAAAATATAAAATTTTTGACAAAAATATTCTCAAAATATTTCTGAAACTAAATATTTGCATAATATCAAAATACACTGTTTATATTTTATAGAAAGTATGATCTGTATCTTCTAAATTATTAAAGCTATCATCATTTTGATACTCAAATGCCATTAAATAGTATTTATAATAAAAAGAGTAATCACTTCTGTGACCATGATGTATTTTAAGTAAAATATTACCATTCTTAATTTCATAGTAAAGTATAAGCAATTAGAGTTGAAGTTGTAAATAGATCTATTTAAAATATAATGATTAATGGGCACTGAATTAAAATGCATGTGGTCTTGAATTCTTAGACTGTCACTAATAATGTTCTTTAATCTCTTTTTGTAATCTCAGTTCTTCCCTAATAACCAACCTACTTCATACAGTTAGAGGAAATGGTTGGAATATTTATACTTATAAGATACTAATTTTTTAAAGTAGGAGATACATTAGTAATTATTTAATGAGAAAAATTAATGACTATCTTCCTTTGATTCTAAAAGGGCACTTAATAAAGTATAATACTTAATCCAGAAAAGAATTCACACACACACACACCCCTAGCTCCAAGGTGATTTTTCTTTAACAAGATAGAGAATATAAATCTTCATGACCTATCTGTTACTATGTAACAAATTATGTTGCAGTCATTATATTAGTTGAGGTTGTAGTCATTTGAAAGCAGGCCTGGGGCTCAAGACTCCATTTCCAGTGTTGCTCAACCTGATGACGAGCAAAATGATCCTGGCTATTGGAGGAAGGCCTGATTTTCTCTAGGTGAGCTCTTTAAGTATCCTGGTGACACAGTACTTGGCTTCCTCTAGAACAAGCAAAAAGCAAGGAAGAAGCTAGAATGACTTTTACTGAATGCCATTCCATCACTTCCACAGTACTCACATAGAGCAGACCCATGTCAGTGTGAGAAGGGAATACACAAGGGTACACCAAGATTCAGGATGACTGAGGGACATCGTGGAGCCTGGCTGCCACACCACATGCCTAATCTATAGTGACGTTTTGAAAGGACAACTATTGGTTGGCTATGTCGTCCTCACCAGAGACCCGCCCCCTTTTCACCGACATTCACCCAACATAAACCAAATGGGTGCACCTGCCTGTTTATAGGAACTGACTCAAGGGCATGCCCATATTTTTTTTGGCCACATGATTTAACCTGGCTAGATAGTATCTCTCTCCTATAAATTTGTCTTGGCACAGAGATTTTCCAATTTGGTCATTCTCTGGAAGGAGATGTTCTTTACTCAGAAGTAGTGATCAGTAGTCACTTTGCAACGTAAGAGAAAAAATGAAATAATATAGAAAAATAGATGAGAATTGAAGACAGAATATATGCTACAATGGTTTATTGCTTGGTTCCCAAGAAGTATGTGTTTTCTCTTTTAAAATTCTCAGCATATCCATGTTTCCTTTTGGTGGCATTAGAGATGCTCATATCATGCCTAACTTGCGGAGAAAATAACATAACCAGGGAGGGTTGATGATCGCATTTCTGGATGTAGGTATGGCCTGGGACCTTATGAGTGTAGTGAGCATTTATTTGGTCTTAGTCCATCTCAGATTTTTAAGGACATGAGGCCTTTGCTGAAAGAATGAGAATACAGGTAGGGGACCCATTGGCTACCACATTGGAATCATGCTTAGAATAAAGCTGGCACAAGAAGGGCAAAAGGAAAATACAGAAAATTGGTCTTTGTTGATTTATTGGAGGAACTATGGTCAGATTTATATGGAGACTTACTTGCCTTTGGACTTCTCAGTTCTATGAGCCAATAAAGTGCCTTTACTTTATTTTTTTGGAAGGCTAGAGGCATTTTTATTTTGCTGATGTAAGAATACCTTGTTCTGGGAGTAAATAATAATAATTCCCTGATCTTTAGAGAACCCTAATGTGAGAATATTTTTAGTCCTGGCAATATTTCCACATTCCTTATTTACAGAGCCTCTTTTCTCTCTTCGTATAGTTTAGAGGAAAAGGGCTCTAATTATCCTGCTTTCCTGACAATGGGACTACTTTTCTCCCTGTATAATGATCAGCCTAAGGAAAAGGCCTAGGTCTTTCTTCTGGCTTGCATAATACAATTTTAATTTATGTCTATGTTATACAAAGGATGCTCTTTCTAGATTTCTGTGTTTTTTTTTCTCTTCAAAATTTTAATTAAAAAAAACCCTCAAATCCATAGAAATGTTTTTTTTTTTTTATTAAATCATAGAATATTGCAAAGGCCACCCATAAATACTTTAGTTAGGTCGACCAATGGTCAATATTATTGCCACATTTGTTCTCTCTCTCTCCCTGTTCCCTGATGTGTGCATACGCATACATACAGGGACACATAGTCTCTCTTTCAGGTACCTACTGTTGACATTTGTACACCCCCAGACCTGGTGACTTGATGTAATCTATTACACCTATTTTATTCATATTCTTCTGGATTGACTGAGACCAGCAGGGTGGTTTTGCTTGGGGTCTTTCATGTGATATCTATTACAGAGTGGCTGTGGCTAAAGTCAGCTGCAAGTTTTAGTGAACTGAACACCTAAAATTGCCCACTACATGGCGATTAACTGTTGACCAGACTAGCCTCCTATATAACTATAGTGTCTTTTATTTTTTATTCTTGATGCTCTAGTATGTGGGGCTTTCCAAACTGGGGAGATATTGCCCCTCTGAGGGTTACCAATTCTTAAGAGATAGCAAAGAACTTGGCCAGGAATGGGCCTTTATATGCAAATTAATCAATCTGGTGCCCATAGTCTGAATTAGTTCCTTTATCTGGTTCTCATGCTCCAAGAGTATCATTCCTCTCCCCTCATCGTCCTAACACCAGCTACCAGACAAGCAGTGACAACCCCCATACCCCAGAGCCTATTGAAATTATTCCAACTAGCCACTTTGAAGACTGTTTTCCCTATCTTGCCTTTTCTTTCTCATGGAAACCACAATAAATCTCTTGCCCAGGATTTCCCTTCACTCCTTCTGCCTTCCGACTGATCCTGATGCTCCCCTAGGTGGCCCTTGTGGTGTTGTACACCCCTCCTCTTGGGAACTATGAGCAACAAACTGTATTTTTGATGATAGTCATCTCTTGATACTATTGGTCTCACCATACTTGAATAATAAAACTTGTGTTTAAAAAATAATTTCCTATGGGGCTTAGGCTTCTTACAGTGTGATAAGCATTCATGGGAAGGAGAAGCTCCAATCTGGTAATGCTAGGGCCCAGAAATTGGCACTGCGTACTTATGCCATACTCTATTGCCCACAGCAGTCATAGCATCTGTGTCAGTAAAGGGAAGGGTACATCAGCCTCACCTCCTCATTGGAATGGATGTCAAAGAACATGTGACCATCCTTACTTTGCCACAGTCCATCTTGTGTTCAGAAATTATTTTAATTCCTTCTGCATGCAAAAATTACACAACCTCTTCCCCCTCCTAAGAAGTCAGAGCCTCAACTATCATAGCATCAGTCTAAGATTTTGTCATCAAATTAAAGTCTAAATGCAGGTGAAGCTTCTTGGGTGCATGTGTCATGAACACCTTGGATATTGTTTGCTGCATTTGATTGCTTTCCATCTAAAGACTTATCAACAAAAGAAAGAAGTTATCTGCTATCTGCAGACTCAACAAAAGATGGAGAAGCTGAGATGGAGTAATCAAAATAAATGATCCATTAAAGAGGAAGAGAGAACAGAAAATGGAGACACATTGTAGTCACTGGTCCATAGCAATTCTGAAATCCAGTTGAGAATCTATCTCTATAAACTACCGTGTTTCCCCGAAAGTAAGACCTACCCCCAAAATAAGCCCTAGCAGTATTTCTATGCATTTGTTAAATATAAGCCCTACCCTGATAATAAGACCTAGTGATGGGCATGTCTATGTAGCATATTTGCATAGCCATACCATGCATTTTGTCGTGGAGCAGTAAGGAAGACTGGAATACCTTTTATCTTCCACAGCTCCTTTCTCTAAGCCCTTCACACTTGCACTGATGTGCATGTGGTAACTGCATTCACAGGCATCCTATTGCACATGTGCAAATGGCTGGGGGAAAGGAGTTCATGTATCACTAGCACCAGCCCCATCAACAAGGTTGGCTCCCCCTGTCAGGTTCCAGAAGAAGATGACTTAACTGTATTTGAATAAATGTAGATTGTTGTATTATACTTAATAAAAATAAGCCCTAGTATGTCTTCTTGAGAAAAAATAAATATAAGATAGTGTCCTATTTTCAGGGAAACATGCCAGGGACCAGTCATATTCCCTGAGAATAATTCTCTGAAGCTCCAGGTGCTACTCTCTAAACTCTTGCTTCTGCTGGCTGAGTCACCCTGCCATTGAGTAAGATATGACCTATATTTGCAAGTAAATAAACTCCTCAGCTTTCTACCTTTCTTAGAAGGTTGGAAGAACCAAAGGCCTATTTTTAATTTATGCTGTCTCTTTCTCATAGTTTTTTATAAATCATATTGTCCATGATATGTAAAAGCTATACCCACAGATCCCTTTGGACAGATTCTCCTCCCCATCTTGAGCCCAGTGTAAAGCTTCTGTGGGACAGTGCCCTAAAGGTTCCTGGAAGGCTCATGTTTAATAGAGAGATACTATAAAGCCATGTCCTTCAGCTCTTTAGAAAGTTTAACTAAAATAGTTACCTGTATCATTCTGTTTTACAGAAATACGTGATATGACAGGCATACCCTGATTAATCTTTTTCCAAAGTCATGTCTTATTTTGGGTATTTTTTTTTTCTGGGAACGTTTAAAAATATAAACCAGTTTTTATTTCTAAACCTAGTATTTCCTCACTTCTTTATATTATTTTATAAATTCTTGATAAACAAACGGTTCTTTATTAGTTCATTTCTTCACAGTATTTTATCATAGAATATTAGTTTCCAAGAGTGGTCATAACAAATTACCACAAGTGGAATGGCTGAAAAACAACAAAAATTTATTCTCTCACAATTTTGAGGCTGGAAGTTTAAAGTTAAGTGCTAATTGGGTCATACTATTTCTGAAGACTCTAGGAGAGGATCTGTTCTATTCTCTTAGCTTTGGTATTGCCAAAACTCCTTGGTGCTCCTTGGCTAGTAGGCATTTCTCTTCGATCTTTGTCTCTATAATAACATGGCATTCTCCTGTGTTTCTCTGTGTATTTATGTCTCTTCTCTTCCTTACAAGAACACTATTTACATTGGATTAGGGCCCATTTAATGTTGTCATCTTAACTTGATTACATTTGCAATGACAGTTTTTAAATAATGTCAAATTTATAGGTACTAGGGGCTACATCTTCAAAATATACATATTTTAGGGAACAATTCAATTTAAAACAAGCAAGTAAAAAGCTGGTTTCTACTTTTTAAATTCCCCCTGGAAGTCTTCCCAGTCAGATTGGCAGACTTGTTATGTACCCTACTTTCTTTTTATTGCAGGTACCAGTACGCCAAACTTTTCTTATTCTATCCCAAGGATCCCCTTCTCTTCATATTTTACTAAAATTTTGAAACCCTTGCCAACTGTCTTCTCAAGGATCTTCCAACTTTGGCCTACCATCCAGGTCTGAAGTCAATGCCACATATTTGGTGTTTGGATATACACAATGATGTGTCTGTATGTGTACATATCTGTATATTATGACTTATATTCAGACATCATGATACTGTCCATGGTCCTTCAGTACTTTGGCAACTGTCTCCTAAGAATTAGGCCATTCACTTTATTTAACACAATATAAATATGTGATTGAAGAAGCTTAACTTTGATGCAATACATATACTTACCATCTTCAAATTTTCCATTTTACAATTATGTTTTTTAAAAATCTAGAATCCAGTAGAGGATTTCACATTTCTACTTTTTTTTTTTTTTTTGTAGTTATAGGCCAGGTCTGGGTTTGAACCCACGACCTCCAGCATATGGGGCTGGCGCCCTACTCTTTTGAGCCACAGGTGCTGCCCTGAGGATTTTACATTTTAAGGAGTTTTATGTAACTGTAGTCTAATAATAATGTCCCATTTTTAATAACAGGTGCTATGTCTTCAGTGAAGTACATTATTAGGTGGTTAGTGATATCACTTTCCTCATTACTGGTTTTAATTAACTTGGAATTGGTTAAGGTTAAGATCCATCAGAGTTTTGCATAGAAATTTTATCATTTTACTTTGTAACTAGTAATCTCCGAAATTATACTTCAAAGTTTTCTGAGTAACTACTTCTCTAAGAACCTTTTGCTTAATGGCTTAAGAATCCATTGATAATTCTTTCTTGTATCAATTATTATTATAGTTTCTAGAAAAGAATGTTTTTAAATTCTATCATTCCTTCAGCATTTACTAATTGGCTTTTGTCTTGTCCCCATTCTAATTTTAAACTAATTTGATAGTAGTTACCTTACATTGCAAATGAAATCACACAAAATTGTATAAATTCTTAACTTCAAAATTATAATTTTTTTTAGAATTAAATGACTTGGTATATGCTGGACAGACCTTAGTGTGGCCACCATGGTTATCACCACTGGTTTTCTTCCCTTACATAATCCCCTTGGTTATGAGTGGACCCGGACTTTACTGTTAACCAATGGAATGTGGCAAATGTGAAATTTTGCCCGTATAATTAAGGTCCTAAACCACTTGGTTGGAGTTAATCAAAAAAGAAGATCATATCTGGAGATATCACATTACAAGGCTTTAGATTATATTACAAGTCCAAAATGATCAAAATAGCCTCATAGTAACATAAAATATAGAAACACAGATCTATGGAACAGCATAGAAATAGAAAACTTAGAGATGAAACAAGCCTCATGTCACCATTTGATCTTCTATAAGCCAAACAAAAGCATATACTGGGTAAAAGAATCCCTATTTAATAACTGATACTGGGAGAACTGGGCAACGAAATATAAAAGACTGAAACTGGACTTGGACCTCTCACCACTTACAAAAATTGACTCACTTGGATAAAAAACTTAAATCTAACACATTAAACAATAATAACTCTAGAAGAAGGTGTAGAAAAGTAGAAAACTCTCTTAATGAATTATAGGCCTAGAGAAATATTTTGTGAAGAAGACCCCATTGGCAATTGCAGCAGCATGAAAAATAAACAAATGGGCATGATTAAGCTTAGAAGCTTCTGCACAGCTAAAAACACAAGAAATCAAATAGACAACCTTCACAATGGGAGAAGATAATTGCATGTTACAAATCTGACAAAGGACTAATAACCAGAATCTACAGGGAACTTTAGCAAATCAACAAGAAAAGAGCAAACAACCCACGTAATCACTGAGCAAGAGAAATGAACAGAACTTTCTAGCAAGAAGACAGAAGGATGGCCAACAAACACATGAAAAAATGTTCATTGTCTCTAAACATCAGAGAAATGAAAATCAAAACCAACTTGAGACATCACCTAACAGTAGTAAAAATAGCCCACATCAAAAAGTCCCAAAGCTGGCTTGGCACCCATAGCACAGTGGTTATGGTGCCAGCCACATATACTGAGGCTGGAGGGGTTGAAACCAGCCTGGGACAGCTAAACAATAATGACAACTATAACAAAAAATAGCTGGGCATTGTGGCAGGAGCCTGTAGTTTCAGCTACTTGGGAGGCTGAGGCAAGGGAATCGCTTAAGCCCAAGAGTTGGAAGTTGCTTTGTGTTGTGACAACACAGCACTCACTGAGGGCGACATTGTGAGACTCTGTCTCAAAAAATAAAGTCCCAAAGCTGCAGACATTGGTGAAAGTATAGAGAGAAGGAGACACGTATACCTTGATGGTAGGATTACAAACTAATACGGCCTTTTTGGGAAGTATGGAGAATTCTCAAAGAGCTTAGAAGAAAAAAATCATTTTACCATACGGACATTTGCACTTGAATGTTCATAATAGCTCAATTACAATTGTGAAGATGAGGAAACAATCCAAGTGCCCATCAACTCATGAGTGGATCAATAAACTGTGATATATATATATATATATATACACATATACATATACATATATATATATTTATACACACATGGAATACTGTACAGCCATAAAAAGTTGGAGACTTTGTGTCTTTTGAATTTACCTGGATGGAGTTAAAGAACATTTTCCTTTGTAAAGTATCTCAAGAATGGAAAAACAAGCATCCCATGTACTCAATACTAATTTGAAACTAGTAGATGAACAACTATAGGCCCACATGGGAGGAAAAACACAATTAAACTCATAAAGGGGGAGGGGAGAGGAGAGAAGGACCTCAGTAAGCTTCTACATAATGAGTATAATGTAGGGGTATATGGCACATCTCCTGGTGACAGACTCAAATACAACTGGTACTTTTCCTAACAAACACAAACAATGTAACCTAATCATATGTATGCTCATATTAATCTGAAACAATAATAAAAAAAGGAGATCATCTGAGTGGGCCTGACTTAATTAGGTGAAATTTCTTACAAGAAGACCATGCTGTCCCTGAGGTGGCATGCTTGTATAGCTGATGAAGCAAGTAGTCAGGCAGCCCCTATGAAGTATAGATAGCTTTTAGGAAGTGCACAAGGTCTATAGTACCCGAGAGCAGCCTTTATACAAGACAGACAGCTGACGAAAAATCTGTGGCCTCAGTTTTACAGACACAAGGAAATAAATTCCACCAAAATCTTGAATAAACAGTGAAGCATATTTTTACTTTTTTAAACCTCCAAATAAAATGTACCCCAGCTGACTCATGTAGCTTTCTTAGATTTTAAGGAGAGGATTGAGCTCTGTCATGGTTTGACTGTGGATCCATGGAAGTTGCAGGCGTCCTCAAGCCTGTGGCTGGCCGAGGACATTTATGCGGCTGCCAGGTGTATTTGCTGCCACTGCCTGACCTGCTTAATAGCCGACTCATTCCGGGGCCCGCAGTCCAGCCTTCCAACAGTCTGAGGGACAGTGAACTGGCCCCCCGTTTAAGAAGTTTGAGGACCCCTGTAGGTATATGTTGCTTTAAGCTGCTAATTTGTGATAATTTATTATATGACAGTAGAAAAATAATATGCTTGGTAGAACACAATTAAATAGCAAGTAAAAGAAACTAGTTGTGCAACTTCCTATCTAGTATAATCTCAATAAATAAATGCATATATTTATATAAAAAAGATTAGAATAAAATACAAAAAAAATCAAGTGTTTATCTTAGGAGTTTATAGATCTTACTGTTTATAGATTTTATACCTTTTGCATAATCAAATTTTATAGAAATTCACTTTAATAAAAATTAAAAGAAAGATAATTTATATAAAGAAAATAATAATTTTCTCTGAATCACATGGTCAGTGTCCTAGACCTGACTGTCTTTCAATGGGCTGAGTCTATATTAGTCACTTATTTCTGATGGAGTGCAAACAATCTCAGATTGGTAGGTCTTATTGTCACTTCACCAGGCCAAAAGATTTCTTTGCCATATTAATTTGAGCTTAATAAACAATTTCTAATATCTTTAGGCTTAATCCTTTTAGAATTATATGGAAGGTCTTTTAGATTATCAGCTACCAATACACAACAAAACTCCATTACTGCTATTACTACTCCTAGTATAAATTTTTTCCCATCTTCAAGAAACTGTAAGAAACATGAAAGTCCTACTTTAATATTGCCTTCAATTTGAGTATACCATATGAGAAAAATTATGTATTTAGATACTTTCAATTCTTTTAGAAATAAAACTCTGTAGAGTAGTTTAAGAAAGTGTCGTAAAGTGTTAACATACATTTTAATATGACTTAGGAAATAATTTCATTTATGAATTAGGTAACGACTAGAATAGGAAAAATTGCTAATGTCTTTACAGAGAAAAATGCCCTATTTTTAGCTTCCTTGAGGAAATTAACACTAAATGTATGTGACCGACTGCACTGACACAAAACACGCATTTCCCCCCTCAATTTTCCTTACAACTAATCAATGCTATTTAATTAAATATATGGATTTGTGTTAATTGTTAAAAGACTAGATGACTGAGTTGAATGGATTGCTTAGATGCGTCTGTCCCACATTTGTTATACTGTTATTCAATTGCCTCTTTTATACCAGTTTTCTTGCTATGGCTTTGATAAAAGCCATCATGTCTCTGAAATTTTATTGCTTAATCTAATCACAGAAACAATATAACTAAAACAAAAAAAAGATGGAGAAATTAAACAGTTGATTTGACAATATCCGAATTTTGATAAATTACCCAATTTTTCCATGTTGATTATGTATTTTCATAGGAACAGAGCTCATAATTATTCATTTGGAAAGAGTCAGCGAGAATTTCCAAGTAAAAAGGAACACCATAGGAGATCTTAGGTATTTTTATTTCCCCTGCATAGCTTTTTGGTGTATAGTTATAAAGATTTTTTTAAACTAATATTTTGAAAAAAGAAGGGTGTATTTTAAGCATCCCAAATCTGAAAATCAAAAATCCAAAATACTGAAATTTTGTCAGTGCCAAAATGATGCTCAAAGGAAATTCTCATTGGATTATTTTTGATTTTTGCATTTGAAACACTCAATTAGTAAGTACAATGTAAATATTCTAAAATTTGAAAAAATCTAAAATCTTAAATACTTCTGATCCCAAGCATTTAGGATAAGGGATGCTTATCTTCCCTTTTATTAGTATAAAATTGAGAGTATTTCTGTTCTGAATAAACTTGGTTTGACTTCAGGGCTTTACAATTCTATTAACTCCAGTGTCTAAGTACCTATTGCAAATTATATCACTTTGTTTAAAACTCTAAATAAAATGCAATTTATTATGTTCAGTTTGCTTTTTAGTATTTATTTGATATGTCAAAACTCTAGTTTTCCATGTAATAACTTGGAAATGAGACTATTAATCTATGCATTAGTTTATTTACTGCGCATTTCTTGTATGAGTGTCATAGTCCATTCGGTGCTGCTGGAGCAGAATCCCTGAGCCTGGGTAATTTGCAATGAGTGGAAGTCATTGCTTCACTGGTTTGGAGGCTGGGAAATTCATGATTGAGGTTATAGCATCTGCCAGAGATCTTTTTCTGTGTCATCCCATGTGACAAAAGGCAGAAGAGGTTGGGGGAGAGAAACAAAAGGGGGCTGAGCTCATTCTTTTATAAGGAACCTACTCCTGAGAGAATAAACCCACTCCTGTGGTAAAAACATTACTCCATTCATAAGGACACAACGCTTGTGAGCTCATTGCCTTCCATTAGGTCCCACTTCCTAATACTGGTGCAATGGGGATTAAAGTTTCCAACATATGCTTTTGTGGGGGACATTCACCCATAGCAGGCAGATTAGCAAAGATCCTTATCTGTCTTTGTTTGTGTCTTATTTTCTTGTAATGAGTGGAGGACGAACATATATTGAATTGACTACCCACCTTCAATTCAAAAAACATACCACGTAGCATAAAACTTTAGATACAATTTTTAAATAATATGTAATATCCCATGTTGAGAAAACCTGATCAAAGACAGAAAACTAAATGTATCTCACTGTAAAATTAACAGGAGTCAAGTAACAAGTCTTTCATTATTTCTTTCATTATTTTTATAGAAACTTTAATCCATAACATGATAAAGCAGTATCCTTTTTGAAATGGATAAAGAATTATTCATTCATGTTTTTCATTCTTAAAATTACTTTTGTTTCAAAGTCAGGATGGAGCAGACATTATAGGTGAAGATAAATAAATACATATTTCTACATTATTTTATCCCCAATTTTTGTGAGCATTTCAGGATTGCTACGTTTATTATTAACTATTTCCACATGAGAAAAGTATTTTAGGTTTCAATTTCAAAGTCTACCTTCTTTCATGTCTGGGTTTACATTAAATTGCAGAATGGACAAACGCATCATCTAGTCATATATATGACCCAAGGAAAGTGGGCAATTAAAGTACATTTTAATATCACTATAGAAATATATTGGGCGGTGCCTGTGGCTCAAAAGGGTAGGGCACTGGCCCCATAATCTAATCATTAGTCTGCTCTACCATGTTTATTAAAGTAAAAAGGAATAATACTGAAAGTTATTAATTATTTAATTTTCATGGCAGTATACCAGCATGAATTTATCTAACATAACCGCTTGCATTATTTTGACACATTAGGAAAAAATGTTCTAATTGGCTTTCAGATTCCCATTTCCCCCAGGATTGTGTGTTAGTCTATTATTATCTCATGATATCTGCTATATGTTTCATAGTGAACACTGCCTAGTTTCAGATCTGCTAACAAAGGTCATGGTGCCATCCGGGCGTTCCCTCTAATCACATTCCTCTCCTCTTTCTGCAGTGATTACAAAAGCACACGTCTTCACAGAAAGTAAAGAAAGACATCAAATTTGAAGAAGCGTTTTCTATATAAACCCAGGTGGAATTGTACTATGTGAATAGCTGATACAGTTCTGAAGAACGAAATGAGAGGCATGAGTGCACTGTGCCTTTTTTTGTTCATTTAATTACCAGCAAGTCTGTCACTGAGAATTGTCCACTATCCAGATTCTATTAAAAGTCAGAATAAATTAAAATGATTTCATAGGAAAAATAATCCAGGAAACCTAGAACTCACTACTCTATGGCCATATGTCAGCTTCTCTTATATATAAACAGATGCTTTCATCAAGGCTCGTTACAAGAAAGATCCGACTGAGAAGCATTTTCGGGGTTCCAAGGACTCATTCGTATTTCTTTTTTCTTTTCAAACTTCTTTCAGCTCCTTACTGCTTTTTTATTTTTATTTATTATCTTGCTTTACATTTCACTTATCAAATGAGGAGCAGTGTTTGGGAACTCTGAATTCATCTCATTAATGAAAACTGTACCCACATCTGTGCACAGACACCCCACCTTCTCCAGTCCTGAATGGAGTCTCCCAGCTCTTATCAGAGGCGCACTTTAACCTCCCCGCTTGAGTTCTGCACCCATCCTCTCTTACTCAGCAACTTTGCTCTTACGAATACTCTGTTCTTGACATCATCCATTTCTTCTTATCTACTGGGTTATTTCCATCAGCATACAAACATATTTTAGTTTATAAACGACCCTCTTAAAACTGTCCCTATAGCATGAATTAAGGCCACAAGTTTCGAAGTGTGGTAGAGGTCTGAGTTGTACAAAGGTACAGGTGTAACTAAAACAGTGGTTAACCAGCCCCTGTTTTAACCATGCCAATCTGTCCAGTGACCCTAACCCAGAAGCTGACTCAACTGATCTGTGGCCTCCGTGCAGGAACCACTCAGCACAAGAAATCAATTTCTCCATCCCAGTGACTTCATCTCCAGTCCAACCAATCAGCACCACCAGTTCCCCTGGTGCCCTTTCCACCAAACTGCCCTTAATAATCTCTATGCACTTTCTTTGCTGTGGTACCTGCCATCTCAGTATATTGGACCTTTCCTCTGCAGTGGGCAAAGGGAAGGTGTTAGAGACGGTAACACGCTGTACCTCATCTTTTCCAAGGACTTGTCTTTACTTGAAAGAAATGCCTCTGATTACTGTCTTCATGTCACTTATCAGCATTTATTATCAGCATCTTGCTGTTCTTGTTTCTTCTACTTATGACTCATTTTTTCTGAGATATTTTAAAACCAACTTCTGACATTCTGTTTGCTCATAAATACTTTAGTATGTATCCCTCAGTAAAGCCATTTAAAAATATCAATATTATTACCATACCTAACAACGGTAATCTTCAATGATCTAATATTTAGCTAATGTTCAATTTTACCATCTCAAAAAGGCAGTGCTCCAGTACCATTTTAAAATTCCATTTATTTGTTGAAGCAATAGAGCCATGACTTGGCTGCTGGCATCTTCTTGGTGTCATTTAATATGTCCATCTATCCCTCAAATCTCCTGTGAGTTATTACATAGATCTCGAGGCTTAATTAGATTAAAGGGGTTTTTTGGGGGGGGAGGGTATGGAGCTGAAATGCCAGTATTGTTTTGACAGTAATATTGCCTAGGAGTTCTACCTTAAAAACAAAAACTTATCATTTCCCCCCGTTCTCCAATTTTGAAATTTATTGTTTTTAGCTTCTAAAAGTTCCACCCCACCCTACCACACCGCACATACTCTTTTATGTTGAACAGATAATTTCTTTGGTATTTCAAAATTAAAGGCAACTGAAGGAAAATTCTCAATGTTCTGACAATTAATTAACAAACTTATCCTTTTAACTATTTGAGTTTTTGTTAAAATTGGGAGTGATATAGGTTTCCAAAGACTACTCCCCCCTTCTCAGGGAAATCATTTCATTGATTCCTCTTTTCTGGGTCAACCTATTCTTTTGTTTTATTTTCCCTGCTTTTATTCAATGAGCATTTGAATGAGTTTTTATTTAAAAAATGATCAAATAAGTCTTGTTTAGTCCTTCACCCTTCTCCCGTCTCTCTTTCATCCTGATTCATAACAGAGCACTTGGAAGGAGTGTTCCCTAACTCATCATGAATTCTTTCTTCCCTCCCACTCACTTTTCAACCCATTGCAATCTGGCTTCTTCCCACCAACAGTTCCATTGAAATTGCAGTTGCTAAGGAAATCAGCAATTTCTACATCAGTATATCAAATGAGCACTTCTCAGTTCTTATCTTGGTTTATTGCCTGGAAATATTTGACAGTCTCATGATTTCTCCTTTATTGAAAACTTTCTCTGTTTTGTGAAAGGATAACTTGATCTTAGCATACCTGAAAACAAATAAACAAAACATAGCACTCTCAGCTGCTTAGGAGCTACCCCTCAATGAATGAATTTTACCATTTGATACTTCTGTTGGAGGGTCACAATTACTACAGGAAGATCTCTAAACTGATAGTTCTAAAACAATGTTTTTCAACTTTTTTTTTAATCTCTTGGCACACTTGAACCTATAGGTAAACTTCTGTGGCATACTTAAATTATGTTCATTTAAAAAAAGAGTAAAAAAAAAAGAAACAATATACTTACAGTGCTTTGAACTTCTTTTGAAAATAATTTAATTAATAAATTTATAACATTTCATGGCATACCTAAGCTCCTTCCAAAACACACCAGTGTGCTGTGGCATACTAGTTGAAAATCACTGTTCTAGAATATGCTATGATCATAGGTCCAAGGCTTTTTCTACCTCTATTTTTAAAATTTCAACTTTTGCTATGAATACCCTCACTAATTCCTAATGCCCTAATTCTAACTTCATATAGACTTTTAAATAGATAGTTAACGTCTTGGGAGGAGAGTCTATATATTTAAAAGAAGTATATTCTTTTTATGTTATTTTCCTCCTGGCAGAAAAGACCTTAGATTTTCTTTCTTTAAAAGCTAGCTAATTAGGATGGTTACTAGAGCCTAGAAAAAGAATTTCTGACCACTGTATCTAAGGAATGTTTATGCAATTGATAAGGTAATATTATTTTTTTCTAAATTCTTGAGCCCCAAGGAATTAATTAAAAGTGAATAAGAATAATGCATACCAGAGCTAGATAGGTCTTGTTGGACAAGGCATTTTTATATTAAAATAATTAGCTACACTTTCATAATTTTATTACATGCATTACATCATCCTGATTCTCAATACTCATCACAAAGTCAAACAGCCTAGCCTAATACATTCCTTACTTAAATTAAATTCTTTTTTTTAAATTCTTAGCAGAGCTGCTTAGATCTGATAACTCTTTATAAGTAAAAATTTTCAATAAAAATATATCGTTTTCTTTCTTTTTCTTTTTTTATTATTTTTTATTTTTTTGAAACAGTCTCACTTCGTTGCACCTAGTAGAGCGCTCTGGGGTCATAGCTCACAGCGACCTCAAACTCTTGGGCTCAAGCAATTCTCTTGCCTCAGCCTCCCAAGTAGCTGGGACTTCAGGTGCCCACCACAACACCTGGCTAATTTTGGAGATGGGGATATCGCTCTAACTCACACTGGTCTTGAAACCATGAGCTCAAGCAATCCGCTCACCTCAGCTTCTCAGAGTGCTAGGATTACAGGTGTGAGCCACCATGCCTGGCCAAGTGATTTTTCTTACATACTTAAAGAAATAATATTACTCTCAAGGAAAGGCCAACACAATCCCAATTTTTTATTTTTTATTTTTTTGAGACCATATATCTTTCTGTTGCTAAGGCTAGATAGACAGGAATAGTTCATCATAGCTCACTGCAATCTCAAACTTGTTAGGCGCAAGTGATCCACCTGCCTCAGCTTCCCAAGTAGCTGGGACGACAGGTACACACCATGATACCTACATAATTTTTCCCTTGTTTTGGAGAAACTGGGTCTCAATTTCTCAGGTTGGTCTCAAACTCCTGGGCTTAAGGGACCCTCCCCACCTCAGCCTCCCAAAGTGCTAGGATTCAAGCATAAATCACCACACACTGCCACAACTGGATCTTTGACAATGATTTATCATTATTGTTAAGCCTGTTTGAGGACTACAGTGGTCTTAGACCCATAGCAGGAAAGAGAATTTTACATTTAGAATCAAGGAACTATTACTGTCTAGACTTCTAAAAACATTCGTGTTATTATAGTTCAAGGTATATTCATAGGAGCGTAATAATAAGGTATTTCAAATGTGGAAAACGTTATGGTGAAGGAGAATACATCTGTTCAAGACATGACATTGTACATGATAAGATACTGATATTAAAAAAAATATTATTTGGTTAATATTAATATTACTTGGTTGGTATCACAGAATATTTGATAAAAGTAAGAGTAAGTACTATTTACCATCAAGGTAACATAAACTTTGTTGTATTTGTGCATAAGTTAACAAAATATTGTACTGTGATTATTTGTATTTTCTTCTTATTTTTTATTAAAATGGATTCAAAATTGAGATAAATATTTTATTTATTTTTCCTTAATCAGACCCAGGTGAGGTTTGAACTCACCACCCCTGGTCTACATGACTGGCACTCTAACCACTGAGCAACAACAAGGTAAATATTTCAGAGTATTTATTTCAAAATTGAACAAAATACTGTCATCAAATATAAATTATATAGCTGAATGTGCTACTGTTAACTTCTATTCTTTGAAATAAAGGCAGGCATACCCACACCATTATGTAATCATGAGAAAGATGTGGTGATTACATATTCCATGTGTAATATATGACTTGTAAACTGAGACCAAGGATTTGGAAGTCAAAGGATCCTGAGAGTTCTAAAATGTAAAACTGCCCTATGTAAAATACAAAATTTAAAGCTGACCATATTGATATAGAGAAATTATAATTTGATTTTTTGCTTTTTAATGTAAGAAGTAATACCTAATTTTTATAAGACAGGGTATCAAAAATCATTTTGCTTGATTTTACTATCAATTTATTATCTATATACATGGATATCTCAGAAACTTCTAGTTATGCTTGAGTAGATAAAAGTTTATTCTCTAAAGTAATACAAAATATCAAAAGTATTTAAATTATGAGTAAGAACTTTATGTAATCAAAAGAATTCATGGGTATTCAAGGCAGATTCCAAATTATAAGAAAAAAATTATGAGAAAAATGTTCAATTAACAAGGATTATTCATTCTCACAAGCTGAAAATAATACAAAATTCAAAACCTATTTTGAAGAAATTTTTAATTGTAATTATATTCAATAAAATACCAAGGTTGTCATATAATAGGGTATGATTGCATAAGAATTAAGAATTTCTCTTAAAGTTTCAATGGTGACTAATCAGAAGCAGGCATCTAAGTGGGGATTACCAGAAGAGAACATTCCCTTCAATGCTCATCTCAGATATGTCCATGGAAGACAATGAGCAAGGTTAGACTTCTAGAAAGCAGAAAGAAGGATTACAAAAGACAATTCAAGAGATACAATTTCAGAAAGCAGACAGAACCTGTGGTAGCCAAGGTCGTAGGTAGGCATGCAAGCTTGTTTTAACATTTGGAAATCTAGTAAGATAATATATTCCATATGATAAAACAAAGGAGATATAGAAAAAAGTTTCTTAAAATTGAACACTTACAATTTTCAAAATATCTCAGTAATCTTGCAATCCATGGGAACTTCCTGAATCTCATAAGGGTATGTGTGAAAATTCTATAGCCAATATTACCTTTAATTTTTAAAGACTGAACGCCTTTCCCTAAAATCCTAAACAAGGCAAGATGTTGTTTTCAGCACTTCTTTACAACATTTTTCTGGAAGTCCAAGCTAATGCCATAAGTGATAAGATAAGGCAAGGTAATGAAGGCATTCGTTTTAGAAAGGAAGGACTATAACTGTCTTTATGCATAGGTGAAGTGATCGTGTACATAGGAAATTATGAGTGGCAAAAAATCTCCTAGAGATAAAAAGTAAATTTAGCATGATCACAGGATGCAAAGTTTAGCCATATAAGCAATTAAAAAATAATATTTTGAAAAAATTCCACTTATAAATACCATAAAATCTTAAAACACTTAGTGATAAATTTACCAAAGTATTTCCAAGGCTTTTAAAGTGAAAACTAGAAAGTAATCCTAAAATATTTCAAATACTTCAGTGAAAGGGGGCAGGTCTAATATGTGCCTGAATTATAAAACTCAATATGTTCATAATGGAATTATCCCCAAACCGATCTACAGAGCCAATGCAATACCACTCAAAATCTCAGTAACAGAATTAGTCAGGCTGTTTCTCAACATTTTATGGAAAAGTAAGGAAACTAGAGTAGCTAGAAGAGTTTTAAAAAGAATAAAATTGAAGAACTGATATCACCAAATTTCAAGACTCTCTATAAACATAGATAATCAGAATGTCTGGTATTGACATAGGATAAACATACAGATCAACAAAATAAAATAGCCCAGCCACAAACAGAAAAATATATAATCAACTACTTGTTGACAAAATGCTATTCAGTAGGGGAAAATAGGCTTTTCAATAATTGGTGCTGGAATAACTCAGTATTAAGATAGGAAGAAACAAACCTTTACTATACCTAAAAATCAATTTTAAAAAGGATTATAGAACTAAATTTAACCATTAAAACTGTTAAATTTCTAGAAAATATAGTCAAAATACCTTTACTGGTATAGGTTAAAAAAAAGAAACCATAAAAGAAAAAAATTAATTTGGACTTAATAAAAAAACTTTTAGTTTGTAAAAAGCACTATAAAGAAAATGAGAGTCTAAGCCACAGACTAGGAGAAAATATTCCTGACATCCTTACGTGGTTAAGGACTGGTAACTGGAATATACAAATGACTCTTACACTTCAATACTGAGAAACCAGATAAAAATAATTAGACAAAAGATAGGAAAAGGCATTTTGAAAAGGAAGATATACAAATGGTCAAATAAGCACATGAAAAGGTGTTCAACATCAGTACTTATCAGAGAAAACAAAAATATAAAGATATTGCATTTCATACCTATAAAAAACAGCTAAAATTAAAAAGGCCAGAAATACTAAGTGATGGCTAAGATGTATAGAAACCACAAATCTCATATGTTGTTGGTAGGAATGCATCTTTTATACACTAGTGCTAGGAATGCAAAATGGTGTGGAAAACAATTTAGGAATTTCTTATACATGAAACATACACTCAACATATTACTTAGCAATTACCCTAGTATGTATGTACTCAGGAGAAATGAAAACATATGTCCACATAAACACTTGTGACTGTTCACAGCACCTTTATTCATAAAGTCCCAAACTGTAAAGAATGCAAATATCCATCAATAGCGGGAACAATAATATATGGTACATTTATGCATACCATAAATACATGAAATCCTAGTTGTTAACAAAAAGGCAAGAACCACTATTACACACAACGACATAAATATATCTGAATATTATTGTGCTAATTGAAAAAAGCCAGACACAAAAGACTACCTGCTAGATGATTCTATTGGCTATCAAATATGAAATGAATAATTTCAAATCAGAAGTTTAGTTTTTTTTATCTCAAACAAGAAGCAGTGCAGTTAATCAAACTATGCCCCTAAACTAGCAACACAGTGTTGCCACCTTAACAGTAGCTGTTTTATGCCAGCAATGAAGCTTGGAGACTGATAATGAAATCATAAAAGGCATTTTCCACAGTTTGGTGGAATTAAATATTTTTCCTTATAAGAAGTAGTCCAAAGCCTGAAACAAGTGGTAATCAACGAGTGAATGTGGTGGGTGAGAGTTTCCAAGCCCAGCTTCTATAGTTGGATCAGCATTGTTTCTGTAACATATGGACAAGCGTTGTCTTGCAAGAGGATTGGCCTGTTCTATGGACAAATCTTCCCAGTTTAATCACAAGCATCCTTATCATTTCATCTATTTGATTGCAGTAGACAGCCGTTGTATTTGATTGAGCGGGTTTCATGAAGCTTAGAGGATAATAACAGCACTGGACCACCAAACAGACGCCATTAACTTTTTTTGGTGAATGTTCAGATTTGGATTGTGTTTTAACACTTCATCTTTATCCAACCATTGTATCTAACACTTGCAATTGTGGAAAAGAATCCATTTTTCATCATGCATAACAATACTGTGTACAAATGGCTTGCCTTTATGTTATGACCTTAAGAAATACAGGCTTAGAGATGATTTCTCTTCTAAAGCTTGTTTCATTCATGTAGGATCCATCTATCAGCTTCTTCACCTTTCCAATTTGTTTCAAATGGTTCCATATTGTTGGAATCGTGATGTCAAATCTCATTGCTAATCCATGCACAGGTTGAGATGGATTCACTACCACTACAGCTTTAAGCTCATCCTTATCCACCTCGGTTTCAGGTCACACGCATGGCTCATTTTTAAGTTTAAAATCACCAAAATGGAACTTCTCAAACCACCATGCACTGTATATTCATTAGCCACATCCTTCCTAAACAATGATGTTTTGAGAGGTCTAGGCTTTATGAGTCCCATGATAGAACTCATATTAAAAATTGCTCTTAAAAAAATTGAAACAGAATCACAAGCCAAAACATGTGTTTGAAAGAATGAAGATGTACCTTCACAATAAAAATAAAACAAGAAGTGTCAAAGTGAAATATCAAGAAGGTCGACTGTCCAATTAGTACTTAAACTGAATATTTCATACTTGACAACCTAATATGTGAAATTCTGAAAAAGACCAAAGCAATCTATAGGACAGGAAACATTACATTAGTTGCTTGGGGCCAGAGTAAAGGGATTGACTCCAGAATGGAAGGAAAATTTGGGGGGTGATGAAATGTATATCTCAATTGTGACAGTGACGACAGAAGTGTAGAGAGTATCAAAAACACTTAAAAATGAGTACAAATTATTGTATATCAACTATACATTAATAAAGTTGATGGCCTATAAAAACTAAAATATAGAATTTTCTTACATACAAACTGATAAAAATTAATAATCAGAGTGCATAAGAAATGCCTGGAAATCATAAATAAAATAAAAACAGCCCAATAGAAAAATGTTTAAAAGAAGTGAACAAGCATTTTCAGAACAGATAATAAGAACTGTCAAAAATATGTGAATGAATGGGCAACCTCAGTAATTTGACAATGACAACTTAGTCACACTACTCTGGGTTGGCAAAAATGTGGTGCCACAGGACATCTCATTTACTGCGGATGGAAAATGAAATTGTTAAAATAATTTAACATTACCTTGTAAATTGAAGTATGATGGATCCCTACGTATGTATCAGAGATAAATTCAGTCACAGGTATGGAAATGTCCACAGAAGCATTGTTTGTAACAAAAAATACCTGAAAACAATACAAATGTCTATTGAAAGGAAAATGGGTTGATAAAATTGGGTATTTCCATACTGATAGACTAAATACGGTGACAATGAATGAACTAAACTATGTACATAAATATAAATTAATTTTGGAACATTAAGAATAAAAAAATTACAGAAGAGCTATATATATATATATAAAAATCATTCTTATAATAAAAAAATATAAGAAATGCCAACATTCCTAATAAATCTACAGGAAATATAGATTCCTAACAAAACCAAGGAATCTTTAAAAATTTTAAAAGGGTGAGATTTTTGGTGAGGAATCTGGGACTTGGAATTTGGGAGTTCTTGATAATGTTTAAATGCGATTCTGTGCCTTTTCCCCTGTGGGGGTTGTTTTTTCTTATTATGTTTTTATGACATGCATTGACATCAATATACTCTTTTATCTTTCAAATATTACATTATAAAAATTGAAAAAGCCTGAGAAGCACTCAATCTACTAAAGTAAAATACTTTTTCTCTCTAATTTACTTTCTACTCCTTAGAATATGATATGTAACACATCAAAATCGATTCCTCTTTTAGTTTTTTTTTTTTTTAATTTTTCCTATTACCTATCAGTTTCCTGAGGAAAGTGCTCAGGTTGTCTACTTCCTATGATTTTCTTTACCATCTTCTATTATAATTCATTCCTGGATATTCCACTCCAGATACTTTTCTTGGGGCAAGAGGATTATTTTGTTTTGCTTTTCATTGAACTCTGTTGATAAGGCCAATGCCACACAGTAAAAATTTCTTGAATGATGGAAATATTCTATATATGCACCCTTCATAGTGTAGATATTAGCCACATGTGGTTGAAAGGCTTTTGAAACGTGGCTGAAACTGAAGAAGTAAATTTTTAATTTTGTCCATTTTTAATTTTAATTGTATAAAGTACTTTACTATACTAACAGTGTTAGTGTTATCAGTGTTAGTACGAACAATTACATAGTGTATGTATCTGAAATGTAAAATAAGGATATAAGAAATTTAATTATTCTTGGTATATATTTCTTTTCCATTTTTCTTACAGATTTGAGGAAAAAAAATTTTTTTTTTTTTTTTTTGCAGTTTTTGGCTGGAGCCGGGTTTGAACCCACCACCTCCAGTATATGGGGCCAACACCCTACTCCTTTGAGCCACAGGCGCTGCCCAAGGAAGTTTTTTGACAGAAGATTGATTAGTCAGTGATTCTGGATTTTTATTATGTAGTCACTTTGTAAAGAGGTGCAAAGTATTCTAAGTTTTTGTAATGTGTTCTTTATTCTCTCAGAATGTATAAGAAAGCTTATTAAATTACTCATTTGAATAAATTTGAATGAATGCATATATCGGTAGTATATTTTTAACAAGCCATATATTTGTAGAAGTTACTCAATTTACCATAGCAATAGCTCTTGTATCTAAAACTAAAAACAGAAATTAACATATATTCTGAGTTTGTAAAAATTACGTACTATTTTGCTTGAAAGTTGCAGAAACCCCAATTCAAACTGATGTAAGAATAAAACTATTGGCTACATGACAGAAATGTTTATGGATAAAGCTTCTTTTAGGGTTGATAAAGTCACATTGGGATCTGTCTTGAGTTCTCTTCCTCTGAGTGAGCTCCATTCTCAGACGCAGGCTGGGGACTTTTGGAAGCTTCTCCTCTTTGTTGTTCAAGGCCCCTAAGTTATGGGTAATAGATGGTATCTCCTCCACTGTTTTAATAATAGTGCTAAGATTTACTCCGATTTGATTGTTTAAGTCAGATATTCACACTCATTAATTCCTAGTACCAGTGGAATATGACAGTGTCTGGGACAGAGGAGTGGAGTTCATTCTTTTGGGAAACAAATGGACAGAGCAGGGGGCAGGGAGTTTCCCAGAGAAAAATTAGGATATGGTTAATAAAGACAGGAAACATACCAAGAGCGGCTGATAAACCTTAAATGTTCATTGCTGAGTTGCTCTAAATTATTTGAGCTTTTTGCTTATTTTGAAAAGCTAGGATTTTTAGTGTCATTCAGAGTAATCAAAATAAAACTAACATCATGCATTCCCCAAGGAAATTTCTGTTTTGTTTGTTACATTAATTCTAAAGTAAATAACTTTGACAACTTTAGTATTGGTACCCTCTTCAAAGACATTTTTGTTGGTTTTTCAATGATGTTAAGTTATACCCCATGTTTTACCAGAATTTATCTACTGACTTGATAAAAGTAAAAGTATGGCATCCACAAAGCTTTATATCTGGAATGGATCTTAGAGTACAATTATTTAACTGATCTATTTGCTAGATGTAGACACTTAACTCAAGTAGCCTAAATGGCTGCTCAATGTCAAAGGGCCAACTGGAGATAAAACCTCTTTATTTCCTATAATAACACATTTTCAAAATCTATGAACAGGTGGCAATTCTCATACATATTTCTGAAATAAGAAAAAGATTTCTCCTGGTAAATTTATCTAAGTCAATTAATGATATTGATGCATCTTGAAGTGGAGTGCAGGACTAGATTAAATACAGACAAAACAACAGAAATGGGAAGAGGGCTAGGGAAGTCCTACGTGACTGTATGAAAGGGTGTAGTGATTGAAATTCTGAAGTGAACTATATGTCACATGAAAGAGAAGACAACTTATTCGAATGACAGAGGCTGACATCATTCCTGTCCTGATGGATAGTAGTGCTGACATCTAAGTAAGTGAAACTCTGGGTCACAGGTTGCTCTGAATTTTAAAATCAACATCAATAGCGTATGGCCAGAAAGCTGTAAGATTGCATGTGTGTGTGTGTTTATTGATTTTTATGTGAGACACACAGTAACATATGGTAAAGGGGGCATTATATTATCCTTTTCTTGTTTACTTACCCTGAGGTTACTTTATAGTAGAAATTTTCTTTACAAATACATTTCTCTTAGTCATTTGTGTAAATATACCTCATTACATTATATAAAAGATATTTTTCAGGTTTTTCTTTGAGGCTTCACTTCTTTGAGGTATTTGTTTCTTTTAAATATGAGGGTTGATTCTCAAAATCAATTCTATTCCATTGTAAAACATAAAAAGGCAAAAGATATTTTATTTAACAGTACAGTTTGAGAACACAGTGGTTTTTTTCAGGGGGAGGGCTGGCATAAGGTCATCTTTGATTTAGCCGTATATAATTCCAGACTCATATTCCATCACTCATTTCTGTAATTCTGTGATCTAATCACAGATGAACTACTGTATAGCTATCCTTCATTAAATGGTACTTTGATAAGCAGTGCTGGGTAAGTACTGTGCTCAGCCCTTTACCCACGTACTATGCATTTTATCATTTGTATGAAAGAGATTTTATTATGTAATCCTCATTTTACTGAGGAGAAAATGGAAATTTAGAAAAATTAAGTAAATGAAGTTTTCAGGGTCACCACTGGTAGCAAGTCGTATAATTTCCACATGATCACAGCCTATACCTTATACTCAGCGCCAAGTGTACCAGCTTCTATTCATTTCTCATCAAGCACCACATTATTTAACACCCCTTTGGGTGTTCAACTTCCATTGGTAGAAGTGCCCTTATCACTTTTGTTCATTAGAAAAAGTCTCGTACATCTTTCCACTGAACTCTCAGATCAAGCATCAGCTTTTGGTGTCCTCCAGACTTCCCATAATAATTATCATAAGGCACTGTAATTGTTTGTTTTCTAATATAATTTCACTCAGGTATGAATTCCTCGAGGATAGAGATCAGGTCTTATACACCTTTCACCAGGAGTCTATCATGGAGCTTAGCTGTAGAAAGACATTATGATATGTATGTCCTAGAAAAAGTGCTATATACCTCATTGTTAAATATCACTATTTATCACCAGATGGCCAAGGAGAGTACTTCAAAGGTGACTATAGTGATATTCAGCAATAAGATGTGCAGCACTTTTTATAGGTCAAGTTGGCGAAATTAATTGTCAGCTCTCTTACAATGATCGCTCTGGGGAGCTACTTTAGAAAAGAGATTCAAAATTCCATTGTAGGGTGGACTAGGTGCTGGCATCAGTGCATACCTAGCTTCCCAGGGGGAGTGATTTGAAGGTGACCATAGTGATATTCAGCAGTGAGGTGGGTAGCCCTTTTTCTAGGATGAGTTTGCAAACTTAATTGTCAGTCCTTATAAACTGACAAGGCATTTTGTCATTCTATATCTCTCTAATGCTACTCCCATGGTATAAGAAATAGCTGGCGCATTTTTTAAGTAAAACATCTTGTTGTTAGTTCAACAAACATACAAACACATAAATGCTGAAGAATACAAAATAAGGGGTTTTTTTCCTTTCTTTTTCTTTCTTCCTTTCCCCCTTTTCACGTTAGTTACAAAACAATATAATTCAACCCTTAGTGAATCCACGATGTGGAAGAGATTTGAGAATAGTTTCTCTAAACTATCAAACTGGTCCCCGCTGGGAAGAGGGTTTGCAAAGGGGAGCGAGCTCATTGCTCCAACTGCTTTCTCCGGTGCCTACTCTCCAATTCCTCACCGTGTATATCTACTAATCCTCCACCATCAGTTTGGGTTGGCAATAAATCCTTACTTGATCCTGTTCCCTGGGAAGGATGGCAGGAGAGTGAGCGGTGCCCCCAGGGTTTCAGTTCCTGAGGATGTGGCCTGGAGGAATAGGAACTGCTGTGGCTGTTCAGATCCAGATGACACAGCAAAAATAAAATAATACCACTCACACTGGGAAGATTAATCTTCTGTTAATATATGTTTTGTAAATTATGGGAAAAGGTGCCCATATCTAACCAGGGTCTTACACAAGGCTGTCATCACTGGGAAACTTTCTTAATGCTAGTGCAGTAAGTATATATTGATGCTCTGGAACAGTTATTTTTTATTTATATTTTTATGTTTTGGAAGACTCTAGGAAGAATTGATTAAATCTCCTTTAAATGTTTGGTACACTCAGTAACGAAACTATGAGATCCTGGGTTTTTCTTTGATGGGAGAATTTTTATTACTTTCAGTCTCCTTATCTATTACTCCCTTTTAGATTTTCAGCTCAGTCTTAGTAGGTTGTATGGATCTAGGACTTTATCTCTTTCCTCTAGGTTATCCAGTCTCTTGACGTATTCATGGTAGTCTCTTAAGCTATTTCGTACTTCTGCAATTATCAGTTTTGATGCTTGCTCTTTCATTTCTGATTTTATTTGAGTCTTCTCTCTTTTTTTCCCTTAATCTAGCTAAACATTTGTTGATTTTTTTCTTTTCAAACAGCCACCTCATCATGTCCTTGATCCTTTGTCTTTGTATTGCTTTTCTAGTCTCTCTTTCATTTGAGTCTCTTCTGATCTTTGTTTATTTTTTAAATTGCTTCCCAATATTCTGGTAACTCCATAGGCTTGTTAACTCTTGCTTTCTATGTTGAGAAAAATCACATCATTCTTATCAGTGAACACTTCTTATTCCTCGATCCTAAAATATACTGATTTAGTCATCTATTCCAAGGCTTCACAGCTCTTGAATGACTTTAGTTATAAGGACTCAGTTTGAGGTGAGACAACTGAAAGGGGGAATTGAAGTGGGAGAAGCTGTGGCAGTTGGTTGTGGATTGGAGAAGACATTAGTTAGTTAACAAGTGTTTACTGAACACCCACATGACTAAGCCAGGATACGTGCTATGATAGGAAGATACACCAGTGAGACACACAAAGGATGGAGGGTTAAGTTTTATCAGGGGGAACTGGGCAGAACTTCTTAGAGAAAGTAATTTAAGCTGGACATTTAAAACTAAGAAGAGCTTTTAGTAGTCCATGTACTCCATGGTAAGAACTTTAAACTTCTCACGAATGGGAGAAGGAGCCTTTGGACATTAAAGCAGGAAAGTAACTTGACCAGATGAGTTTTAGAAATACCAAGACTGGAAACAGGAGACTGCTAGAGACAGTTGCAATTATTTGGTAGTATTAAAGACGAACAGAAAATATTAAGTTAGGGCAGTAAAGTTTTTTTTTTTCCTAAATACAATTTGTATGACAAAAGAAAAGTGATACAAAATGATTCTCAGATTTTCTGAAATAAGTATCGAGGTGTATGGTGGTGAAATTAAGCACAGAGAAGCTGGTTTAGAGACAGATTTAGTGTCCAGGTTTGTGGATTTTAAGATTGCAGGATTTCTGGATCACTTAGGTTGGTTTATCTGGAAGAAATACATATTTTGGAAATATGGTTAATAGAATACTAAAACTTCCAGTCACAAAAGCGCAACCTCCTTATAATTTGGGGGGATAGGGTGGATTTTCACTCTTTAGCAATACTTTTTACTCTCCCTATCCGTAATTAATAAATAACTCCTGTTATAGCTTTAAAATCCTTGAAGTTACAAAGAAATACATTGTTTTACTGGTTGAATGAAGGAATGTATAGTATAATTTTTAATTAATAATTCAAACAATAGTTCAAAGAATGGAGACATTTGGACATAAATGTTGAATGCTAGGTGGGGGGATTGCAGCCTGCTGGAGAAGATATGGATATTTAGTTGGGTTTTAAAGAATCAGTTAGTTATGAACGAGCATACTAATGCAGAAAAAATGTCACATTTTTGGAACTTGATATGAGAACAATACTTTTATATGTCTGTTTTAGTCCTATTATTGGTCTATTTATGTGAGAAAAGCAAATAAAAATATGATCAACTATTATTTCTTTGTACTGTCAAGAATCACCAATCTGGACTAAAAGAAAATGTAAGTCTTATAGATTTTAAATGGCTTTGGGCCCCTAAAGTACAACCATCAGAAGACCTGTGATATGTTTTATTAGGAGGAAAAGGAATGAGGAGAAAAGGGCAAGAAGTACCCTAAGTAGGCCTAATACAAAGAACTCTGACTGGCTGATGTCAGCATCTTTAAAACTAGAGAGCCGACTGGAGCAACAATTTGTAGAAATAAAATGAAGATTAAACTTGTAAGTTCATAGCAGATCCACCTTTGAAATTTGCACTGACCGTAGATATTGTGAAATCGCAGTGTCTTATGGTCATGAGATTCCTATAAGATTAAGCATTTTCTATAAGCAATAGACATAATACCAATCTTAACTACATAAATATAAATATGGCAGGGTAAGGATCAGGCAGTTAAAACAGTATCCTGGAGTTGTATGATTCGGTAAAATATAAAATGCAGAAAAGTAGGCAAACAGCGACAAGTTGGCAGATTTTTTGAGTTTTTAGTTCCCATTTCGACTCTCAGTTTAAAATCCGACATGCACACTATCTTATATTCTTTAAACATGAGCTCTCCTTAATGCCAAGTTGTTCTTGTTTGTATTTTATTTATTACCTTTTCTGTGAACAAGCTTCCTTTATACAGATTATTTTTACATCACTCAAAAGGAATGCATTCTAGGCTTTTAAATGATAATTTATGCTGTTCTTGATGGTATAACGAACATTAAATTCTTTTTTTTTTTTTGAGACAGAGTCTCAAACTGTCACCCTCGCAGCAACCTCCAACTCTTGGCCTTAACCGATCCTCTTGTCTCATCCTCCCAAGTAGCTGGGACTATAGGTGCCCACCACAACGCATGGCTATTTTTTGGTTGTAGTTGTCACTGTTGTTTGGCAGGCCCTGGCTGGATTCGAACCTGCCAGCTCCCCTGTATGTGGCTGTTTCCCTAGCCGCTGAGCTACAGACACCGAGCCCAAACATTGAATTCTTAATAAAGACCTTTCTTGGCTTTAGTAGTTGCCATAAAATTTAGATATTCTTCAATTTTTGGAGTTTTCACTTTAAGGTCTTCACCTTACTATACTAAAAATAAATCTGTCGTGCAATCGCAATTGACACTATTTATTTGTTTATTTTTTAAAGACAGAATCTCACTCTGTTGCCCAGACTAGAGTGTTATGGCATCAGGCTAGCCCATGGCAACCTCAAACTCCTGGGGGGCTCAAGGGATCCTCCTGTCTTGGCTTCCCAGAGGGCTAGGATTACCAGTGCAAGCCATTGTGCCTGGCTGAGACCTTTTATTATTTCTCTTGATATTCTTATTATATTTAGTTGTTTCTAGGAGGGAAAGGGAACTGGAATGAGTTTAAGAAGACTGAGCACTGTCAAGGTCAGTCTTGGTTTTTAAAAGACATTTCAATGATTGGTATTAATTCTTGACAATTTGATTTCTAATACCATCTTGTTGACATGAAGAGCCTCCGTCACTTTTGAAAATAGGAAGAACCCTATGGGAACAGGAAACCAGTGTGATATGAGTGAATGTTAATGTACCTGAAGTGGTAAAATTTTTTTCTTAATTGAAAGGAAAAAGAATGAACAGAGGCTATGAAAACGTTGATTTTTCAAAATTTCAATTAACAGTAAGTGCATTTTTAAAATCTTTTTTCTTGTTGAATGTAAAAATGCAGTGTCCTCTTGTTAGAAGCTCTTTTGTTGCTGAAACATTTTATTTTTGGCACATTTTATTGCACTGAGTGATGTTCCTGACAGATTCCTTTCAGTTTCTCTGACACGCATGCAGATTCCATCTATACTTTGCTTTTACACACTTTTTGCAAAATCATTAAGAGTCTGTGGCGGTGGTCAGAGACACTTTGGGTTTGCAATGAATAGTCAATGCAACAATATGGGTAGGTCATTTAATATAGTTGTAATCGATTGCTGCTGTTGCCTTTCTGGCCAAGCTGTTGTACAGGAACAGATTTTTAATTAAATAAATAGCTGGGTCGGCAGGCAGGTGCGCCCGGGCAAGCAACCTGCCCCGGGATTTGGTTTGCAGCAGTTGCTTGGCAACACAACACAGAAGGTCTCTGAACAACAGCTGCACCCTCTGTTAGCAGCCAGCAGATGCTCACACCTCAGAGAATGGTGTGAGAAATAATGATTTGTGAATAATAGTTGGTGGAGCTCTCTAATAAACAGGAAAAAAAATTAGCTGGAATGATAAAGGTCAAGGATATTTCAGACTGTTACAGCGAAGGCACATTTAAATCCAATGAAATTATCAGAAAAAGACAACGAAGATAAAATATCACTGTTATATTGTAACTAAAAAAAAGAAAGTCACAAAAGAAACTTCTATTATGTATGAAGCAAAGTGAGACGTGCTTTTATCTACATTATATTATATAGATTATAGCAAACTTCTAAGTTAAGTGTTCAATATGCCTACCTCACCTAAGACACTGAGTTCCAGAGAATTTAAATCATTTAAAAATAACATGACGTCTTCACTATTAATATTTAAATTTGAAATTGGATGGAAAGTAGGAATCAAACACAAATTGTTTAACCATACTGCAAGAAAAAAAATATGTGTAATGTAGTAACTGTTATTACTAGCAACTTAAGTTCTCCAGGCTTTAAAAGGGAAAAGTAATAAATACATTTTATTCAAAGATTCATAGAAAAATGTTCTGATGAGTGGGCAATTTTTGTGGAGATTTTTATTTAGACATGGTTTTGAAAGAAAATAGACTTCTTTCAAAATTGACTGTTAACCTGTGAAGTTATAACTACACTCCTTACGCAGTGTCTATAGAATCATGTCTGAATTTAATATAACCAAAAGTTTCAGTAATTTGGTTTTTGCTGCTAGTTAAAATAAATACCATAAAATGTAGGACTGGAAATTCTGAATCTCTGTACTCATAAGAACATAATTAAGTTGTGATGAACCAGAACCTCCTACTATTTTATTCTTATCTGATTATCCCATGCCATGAACATATGGCCCCAATTTTAATGTTCCTTTCGGTATAAATTTAATTGAATAAAATAATTAGAGTGATTTCTATCTGTATTTCAGTAAAATAAAAAAAATTGCTTTAAGATTTAAAATTTTTCAATATTTATATTTTATAAGAGGCTATAATTTTTCTTAAGACAGTGTGTATACAAGTTTTTTTTTCCCTCCAGTCCATCATTCAATGAGAACATGGGGTATTAGAAGTTAAGTTCAGAGGCAGATGCATAATCACAGATTCATCGGTCTCCTTGCTCACAGATGCACTCATGTACATGCTTTGCTGGCCACGTGCCCATCTCTTCCCTAGTTTACAATAGATGGAGATCGAGTAATGACAAAGCAGCTCTGCTGTAAGAATATATGAAGTAGAATTATCGATTTTATTTTGATATTTTTTAGTAAACAAAGTACATTTTCCTTAAAAAGCAAATTTCAATAAAAATCTCCACAAACATTGTACCTTCACCATAATATTTTCCTAGAAATCTCTGGATAAAAAATTTACTATGTTCCCTTTTTAAAGCTTTAAGAACTTGTTATCCAAACATAAGTTATCACATTTTTCTTTTAATGAATAGCTACAGCTTTTTTCTTTGGAAGAAAACAAAAACTCTACCCCAACAATTGAATAGATACATTATTTTGTGATATAACATTGAGTTAATTTAATGTTGAGTGGCTACACTAAATTAATCCTTATGATAATTTAGTATAGCCAGATTATTATTATTAACATTATCCAGATAATCTAGATAATGCTTCTCTTATGATCTTTTTTAGGATAAAAACCAATCCAATGAATGAGTAATTATACACACAAAAAATTGGATATGTTAAAAAGGATGACTTCTAAGAGTAAATTCCTCAGGGAAGGGAGAAAACCTTTTGAAGAGGGCAATATTTATTGATGGCAAGGTTTATTATTGAATTCTAGAAAAATCCTCCCCCTCTTATTTGGCATTAACACAGCTCTAAATACTAAATAAATTTTTGGCTAATTCCCCCCCCCCCCAAACACTTCACTCTGTTGGCTTGTCAGTGCCTTGTATGTGCTGAGGGCAAGTATAGGGAGTACAGTCTCTGGTTACTTCTTCTGGCTGGAGTTTTAGATAAAACCATCTACATCAGAGCTCACCACTCTAGGTTGTGCAAGTGAGCTTAATTTGTAAGTGGATTAACTGTTCCCATAGTCAATCAATGTCCTTCTAGGATGACAGTAGAAATCTTTGGTTTATAAAACCAATGGAGAGAATTACAATGCCATACATAAACAACTTTATTATATAAATTTCAAGAAAAACAAATGTGTGTATAATAATCATTAAGCAATAAAAAATTTGCCTTGGTAGTAAAATTTAAGGAGTTGTATTAACATATTCTGATATGATGCAGTGAACATACTATATCTCTTTTATGGTATTATTGCTAACAGTACATAGCCTGATTTAATCACGAAAAAATAAGATAATATGAAATTAAGGGATAGTCTATAAGGTAACTTACTAGTACTGTTCAAAAGTGTCAAATTCTTGAAATAAAAAAGTCCTAAGAGCTATTCTGGAAATAAACTAGACTAGGAAGAATTTATAACTACATGCACTGCATTATCCTTTTTGGATCCTGGACCAGGAAAAGGGACATCAGTGGGACAGTTGGCAACATTTGAATGAGGTCTATTGATTAGAGATTTGTTCTATGCCGATATTAACTTCCTGATTTTTATCACTTTACTGAGGTTATATAAAGTGGTAACTTTTGGGAAGTGTGGCTGAAGATTACGGACTTTTTTGTGCTATTTTTCAATTTTTTGGTATGTCTACCTGATTTCAAACTAACAAGCTAAATTTAAAAGAATTATTTCTTAGCATAAAGTCATTGTTGGATGTAAGTTAATACCATTAAGAAAAAGCCATAATTAAAGTCTTATTAATATCAGTATCATTTTCCTTGTGAAGGTATCTGATACCATGGGGTAAAAGGCAAATATAGAAAGTACAAAAAAAATGTGTCCATGTTTTAAGAAAGGAAAAACTGTTCTGAATTTGTAATACTCAAGTCACATTTGACTTCCACAATTACAAGAGGTGACAAATGTGACTTTTATTTATCATTTGTGATAAGTATATATTAAGTGTTATAACTTTAATACAGTTTTCTTTCCTCTCTTAAAATGTATATAGATTTTTTGGCACTCTCTGTATATTTAGATGCACATGCATGTAGACCAAACCAGGTTCACTGATAGTAATATGGAGTAGTAAATACTGGTATAAGAGGAGTAAATGGGGATGGTTCAGAGCAAACTGGAGTATATGGTATACTTTCTGGGCTTATAGAGACTCTAATAACAATGGCTCATTCATCTTTGGAGTCTCACCACTTAGTACAGTGCCTTACATACAGTAAAAACTCACATTTATGAGCTGTGTAGGAGCCTGGTATCGAGGGAAATGTCATATTTCACCTGTTTTACTGTTTAACCTGGGACTAGCCAGCCCACTCCGTAAACAAAGTTAAGCAGATATTATTTCCCACATTATCGTGGTTTCAAAGCCATTAAAATTCTTGGTATTCCTAATCCCATATATGACACTAATTCAAGAACCACAAGAGTTTGTCAACATAGGAGAAAGGGTGCCAGAAAGAAATGGATGGACTGGGGAGATACTCAACAAAAATGCTGGAAATTTATGTGGTAAAAAAAAAAGAAAAGAAAATTGAATATCTTCACTTTCTTCAGAGAAAGCATAAGCAATGAGTCATTATTCAATAAGCAATCTACTTTGTGGAGGGCAATCTAATTGTTGAATATGTCTCCTGTGGTGTAAATCAGAAAATCATTGGCTACCACTAGCTAACAAATTCTCTTTCATCACACACAAATAACAAAAGCCTCAACAATCAATCGAGCAATTCGTTGAATCTGGTGTTATGTCAAAAGATCACTACATGCTACTTACTATACTGTATTATCCTTCAGTAAGTAAGAATATAGTTCTGCTGTATTTTCCTCCTAATCAAAAGTACATATGGATATAAACCTGCTGTCTTTCACAAGTCAAACTAACTCATCAGCAAAACGTTGGATTGCTTTTGACAGAGTGGAGTCAACTCAGTACATTCCCCCTGACAGGTTACAAGCGTTAAGTGTTAATTCTATATTTGTAGATTACCTTGGCTGATTATCCTTTTTGAATTAAGGTACAATTAATGATTTTTTCTTTCTTTTTTTCTTCTGGGTAGGTGTCTAGTAATGGGGTTGGGGATCATATGGAAGGTATTTTAAGTTCTGTAAGGATCATCCGTACTTCTTTCCAAAGAAGCTGTATTAGATTGTAGTCACACCAATTTTGAAGAAGTGTTCCTTTCTCTCCACATCTGTGCCTACATCTGCAGCTTTGGGACTTTTGATGTGGGCGACTCTCCCTGGGGTTCAGCAATGTCTCAGGGTGGTTTTGATTTGCATTTCTCTGATGATTAGAGATGATGAGCATTTTTTATATTCATTCATCTGTCTTCTTCAGAGAAGGTTCTGTTCATGTCTGTTGACCATTAATAGATGAGATTATTTGCTCATTTTATCATAAGGACATTTATACTAGATTTTTTACTATGACTCAATTTATAGTCACTATGATGCAGAAACAACCTAAATGCCCATTAACCCAATAATGGATTAATAAACTGTAGTATAGACCATGGAATAATATTCAGCTGAAAAAAAGATGGAGACTTGACATCTTTTGTATTAACCTGGATGGAGTTAAGACACATTCTTCTTAGTAAAGTATTACAAGAATGGAAAACCAAGTACCCAAGGTACTCCATACTAATATGATGCTAGCAGAAGATGTAATATACACCCACACAAGAGAAAATCTCAATTCAATTCAAGATACAGAGGGGGAAGGAGGGGGATGGGGGGATAGAAGAGGGGGGTAGTGTGCTCCCACTTAAATAATATTTTGATATTTCAGGAAATTTTCTTCTAATTTCTCCCAAGAGAAAGTAAATTAGAAATCAGGCAGATTGAAGTATTTATTCTCTTCTACCTTGAGATGTAAATCTCTGAATTCACACTCGGTGGGGATGGTAACATTTCAAAAAAATTCTGGAGAAAAAGGGAATTTAAGAAATCATAAAAATAAATAAATAAATAAATTCTGGAAGTGTGGATGGGAGAAGGAGAAAAGGGTATTAATTATGTGACACAAGCAATCCGAGATAGGAAAGACTGTACTTCAACGAAAGCGAAGCAAATGGAAACCTTTAAAAGCAGAATATTTGCACTGTAATTTTTAAGGTGTCTTCACAGCTTTTCTCCTACATTTTACCTGTACATTTCTCTAAAAGCATCACAGATCTCTGACCTCTGAGAACTAGACAGAAGTTCAGGGAATGTACATGGTAATAAAGGAGTAGGAGACGGAAGGAAAAGTTAGACATTACTTCTGTCTTTATAGAGTCCAGGAAGAGAGGGAAGAACCAAGTTTGAGGTAGATTCCATTCCTTAGAGCCAGACAATATGCAAATGAACAGCGTTGCTATTAAGTTTGTCTCAGCCAGGTACAAATTATGGATGGAAAGAAATCTAATTTTACCCTTAGTTTAGCAAGAATAAGAAGATAAAACTGGGTCATTTGTGGTTATTTAAATGTAAATCCCTGTGCTTTTGCTGCCTTCCATTTCCCACGGTGTGAATGTTCATAGTCACGAGCCATGCTGCTAACTAGTTTCAGCAAATATCGTCTACAACTAAACGTTATTTAGTTTATATTTTAGTTTCCTGATATCCAGGCCTCAATCCAGAGCCTCCGAGGCTGAGACCCCAGAAATAATAATTTTTAAATTCCTCAGATGCTTATTTTGAGCCTCTCAGTGGTGGAAACTTCCTCCCTCTCCTACCTGACCCCCCCATAGTAGCTGTGTGATCTTGGAAAAGTTTCCTCATCTATGAAAAAAGGAGAATTAAGTGAGATAATATTTGTGGAGTCATTCAGATAGGAGTAATTACTATATAAATACCTGTTACATAAATGTAAGAAATGCATCAGGCTTTGGGGTGAACCAAAAAGGAAAACATTTGAAAATAGCAAAGGGGTCAGCGTGGCAGTCTGAAGCCTGAGAGCTCTGCAGGGCTAAACATTGGCAATGGTTTAGACTGGGCATGATCACAAAGTCCAGTCAAATAGAAATTGTTGCAATATTTGATGATTTATTTAGGTGTAAATAACCCTAACTTGTTAAAAACTACTGATGCCCATCACTGAAAAGGACCTGTGACCCAAGAGCGACCTCATGGCTGGGAAACACTGTTTCCTCTTTTACTCCGTTTTCCTTTCTGGGCTTCAACTTTAGACATGGTCTTTCTCTTCACAGCAAGTAGTTCCAGCTACATACATTCCACTCATAATGCAAGAAAAAAGAGACTTTTCTTCCCTGTCAGTCCATGCAAAGTCCCGAGTTGAGTTTCACTGGCTCCAGTTTGCCCTGCCCAAAATAATGTACAGGTGCCTGTTTCCCTGACACCACAGTCTCCTGGTTTACCTAAGAAAAGAACTCAACTATGAGTCCAAGGGAATTCTGGGTGCTCAAATTAATTAGACTAATTCATATGCTTGTTTGGGGAGCCAGAGTTAGAGTTAATCCTACACAAACAACACAGGTAAAGTGGGGGATTAGTCATCCCTGAAAGAAAAAGCAAGGTGTTTGTTATCAGGAAAGAGCAATAGGAGGCAGGGCAGGCTTGCAGTAACAGATGTCGCCTGGTTAAAGAATAACTTAAGAACAGTGATTCTGGGCCTCTTTCAGATTTCTCTAACAGTAGGCTCCTATGTTCAACTAGATTTGAAATCTATGGGGTTGCACATTCAGAGGCCCTGGGAAAGACATCCTTTAATTATATAAAGTTGTCCTTCTTGTTTCCAAAATTCTATAAGAGTGGACACAACATTTATGCTAAGCCCTAAAAATGCAAATAACTTGAAGTACAAGGAACATACTTATCTAAAGGTAAAATTGATTGACAGGAGGTCCTCTCTGGGAAAAAAAAATGAGGTAGTTGTTACTAGCTTCAGCCTTCAGCCTTTTGATGGGAGGAGAGGAAAAAGAAGCCAAGAAACAAGGAAGTGGGCACGGAACGGTAAAGCATTGGGCACTCTGGGCAAACGGCCCACTGCACATGGCTGCCAAGGCTGTCCCTTGTCAGGGCTCGGAAATGCTGGCTTCTCAGTGCATCATGTTCTGGCATCTTGGAGCACTAAATGTAGTTCACAGTCTGCCCAAAGTGCCTTCGATTCAAAAATCAATTCTTCAGATGGTTATGGATGGGATAGATTGTGGATGCCAAAACAATCCCTCAAGTCATTGAAAGACATGATTGTTTGACATTATGTGGAATAAATATTGTGGTTATTGGCTAATTTCTTTCATATTTAAAGATGTTGCTAGGATATCCTGCAGCCAAGCCAATGTTTACTCAAGCAATTGCCAGAAACGGCCAGAAATGGCACAGTAACCTTAAGACCAAGACACCTTTATCTTGGAAATCTGACTAGTCGAAGACGATGATTTTTGCTTTCTTTTCCAGATTCCTGTTTTAGGATGCTGTGTCTGTTTCTTTTTTTGTGTGGTGACCTGTGACCTGTGAATAAGGCCATTTACTCTAGTGAACAAGTGTGTACTGACTACACCAGTGCTCGATGCAGCAGAATAAAGTAAGTGGTTTTTAAAAACTAGCTTCTCTGTGATCTTGGAGGTGAATTTGTCACATCTCTGCTGTGAAATTCGATTTTCATCTCCTCTCTAGACTGGCCTGTTGTCTTCCCATTCCTAACTCCTACCACTTCACTCCACCATCCCAAGTTACGTTGCTGAGCCTTTGTTTCCCCGTGCCTTTCTGCTTTCTCCTTCCCCATCTTCTTCTCTCCTGAAATGTAAGTGTTCTTTAGACTGCATTTTCTTCCTTGTCTAAGCTGGGTTAATTTTCCCTTCTGTATTTGCCCATAACACTTTATTAAAGAACTAACCACATTGGTCCATAGTGAGTTCTTTGTATGTTGGTATCCTTTCTAGACTTTAAATCTCTTGAGAAAAGAAGCTGGATGCTATCCACTGTTTTAACTCCACTACTCCACCCAGTGCCTAAAACTGAAGATAAACTATTTACTCCTGAGTATAGCTGAGATATTTTGGCTGAAGGAGCCACATCAACGGTAAGCATCAGGCCACTCCAGGCCTGTGTGATAGTGGAATTAGATAGCACTACGTTAGCAACTGGTGCTCTCTCTTTCCATGTCTTTGTAATAAGAATCATTGTCAGTCACCAGATAGTGTTGATGGCTTGAAAGCCAATGCCCTGTGCTTATGGTTAGGTAGAAACTTGTACTTAACTCAGACTTAGTCAGTAACCTTTTCCACATTTCAAAGAAAGTTAGACCTCAAGACAGGCAGATTCTGTTACTGAATAAATGAATTATTGGAGGCCAGAGATTTTATGAAATTACATGAAGAGTGATAATTATTATTGAGTCAATTCAGTCAAAAAATGATTCTGTGCATTCTTTAAGAAGTGCATACACATTTGTCCAATACATTTACTTCTACAAATTTGTATGCTGATGAGAATTAAAAAATGGAGATGATGATGATGATTTAAGATTATTGCTAATGTTCATGAATAGTCAGTGGGAAATGGGATCTTGCACAAACAGATGGAGTGGCTGTGGTTAAGAGCACAAGCGAGTTTGTCTGTGTAGGAAAGTGAGTACATTATGGGCAGAGACATTGGCAGGATTGTATAATTTCTCCTTTTTTTCCCGTTTTCACACTGAAGTAAGTAGTAGGTCATTACTGAGAGTGAGGAGATGCCTGAAATGTAATGAAAAATGTAAAAGTAATTAAAAAAATTCTAAATTAATTGGGAGAACAGTGAATAACTTCCACCTTGCTAAACCCACTTGTCATTTCTCATTCATGACATGTGAATGATAGAGACAGCATTGGACACATTTTGTTACTCTCTCCTTTTTAGAATACTCACTTCACATAATTGCTTGATTTCCTCCCAACTTTCTAATCTTCTTGCCTCCTTTGTTGGTTTTGTGTTATTTCCCTAAACTCCAACAGGTTGAAGTGCCCACCGGTTTCAACCTTGAAATTGTTTTTATCTATACTCCCTTAGATGATCTTATTCATTTTTATGACTTTAAAAGTTGTGCCTGTGCTGATGGCTCATGAATTTATGCCTCCAGCCAAGATTCTCTTGAATTCAAGAGATTAACGTTTATCACCACTTGCTTCATGTCTCCACTTAGGCTGTGCTTCTCAAGCTTACTAAATTCAAAATAGAACTGGGTCCTCTCTACGCCCTACCAAATCCAATCCTTCTGTGTTCTTTCCAAACCCAGTAAACGACAACTCTGGTCTTCAGATTATCCATATGCAATAGTTGGCCTTATGCTTGACTACTTACTATCTTTCAGCAAACCTCATTTCCAATTCACCAATAAATCCTTTTGGCTTTACTTTGAAAATATATCCAGATCAAATCACATTTCCCCAATTCCCCGGCCACCATCCTGAACTAAGATACCATCATCTTTAGACCTCTAACTAGCTACTCTTTTAAAAATCTACTCTTTTATTTTCATCCATTTACTCTAGCTATACTACTTACCTTAATGTCCCTAGAATCTACTAGGCAAGTTCCCAGGTTAGAGCCTTTGTACTTCTCTGCCTTGAACATTACTCCTTGTAGTAGCCATATGGCCTATTTCCTCATTCTCAAATTTTCGTACATTAAAAGAAAAAAGTGTAGAAGATGATATATTGAGATTTTACCTTTAAATATTTTATTATATCTAATATTTTATTTTATCTTTAAATACACACATACGTAACTCTCTTCAGATGTTGAAATTTAGGATGATTTTTAATTTTCTATGTGAATATTTTCTTATTTGCTGTAGTGAACATGTAATAATATTTTAACACACTTCAAAAATGTTTTCTTCAAATGGAGTTCTATAGTTCCACCACTTATAAACTTGTTATTCATTCTTCTTCATTGATGTGATTAGTCTGTAGTAAATGTTATTTGCAATACTCTTATTAGTCTTTTCTCATCCATTACCCAGTTTAATTTGGTGCACTTTAGTGAGGAGTTAAAGATCTAATACTTGAGGTCTTCAATTGCATATTAAGATTTTGTATTCAAAATCTGTGAGCCATATGCAGTGGCTCACACCTGTAATCCTAGCACTCTGGGAGGCCAAGACAGGTGGATTGCTTAACTGAGGAGTTCAAGATCAGCCAGATCAAGAGCAAGACCCATTCTCTACTAAAAATAGTTTACAAAAATAGAAAAACTAGCCAGGTGACAGGGAAGGCTGCCTGTAGTCCCAGCTGGGAAAGCTGGGGCAAAAGGATCTGGAGCCCAAGAGTTTGAGGTTGCTGTGAGCTATGATGACACCATGCCACTCTACCCAGGGGACAGAGTAAGACTCTATCAAACAACAACAAAAAAAGG